>JBBBDQ010000568.1:120000-157500 GCA_037127315.1 Ascarosepion bandense | reverse complement strand
ATAGATAGATAGATAGATAGATAGATAGATAGATAGATAGATAGATAGATAGATATAACAGACTGAGATAGATAGATAGATAGATAGATAGATATAGATATGAACAGACTAAGATAGATAGATAGATAGATAGATAGATAGATAGATAGATAGATAGATATGAACAGATCAGTAGATAGATAGATAGATAGATAGATAGATAGATAGATATGAACAGACTAAGATAGATAGATAGATAGATAGATAGATAGATAGATAGATAGATAGATAGATATGAACAGACTAAGATAGATAGATAGATAGATAGATAGATAGATAGATAGATATGAACAGACTTAGATAGATAGATAGTTAGATAGATAGATAGATAGAGATAGATAGATAGATATGAACAGACTAAGATAGATAGATAGATAGCTAGCTAGATAGATAAATAGATAGATATGAACAGACTTAGATAGATAGATAGATAGATAGATAGATAGATAGATAGATAGATAGATAGATAGATAGATAGATAGATAGATAGATAGATAGATAGATAGATAGATAGATAATGAACAGACTGGGATAGATAGATAGATAGATAGATAGATAGATAGATAGATAGATAGATAGATATGAACAGACTAAGATAGATAGATAGATAGATAGATAGATAGATAGATAGATAGATAGATAGAACAGACTTAGATAGATAGATAGATCGATAGATAGATAGATAGATAGATAGATAGATATGAACAGACTAAGATAGATAGATAGATAGATAGATAGATAGATAGATAGATAGATAGATATGAACAGACTTAGATAGATAGATAGATAGATAGATAGATAGATAGATAGATAGATAGATAATGAACACACTGGGATAGATAGATAGATAGATAGATAGATAGATAGATAGATAGATAGATAGATAGATATGAACAGACTAAGATAGATAGATAGATAGATAGATAGATAGATAGATAGATAGATAATGAATGAATTGGGATAGATAGATAGATAGATAGATAGATAGATAGATAGATAGATAGATAGATAGATATGAACAGACTAAGATAGATAGATAGATAGATAGATAGATAGATAGATAGATAGATAGATAGATAGATATGAACAGACTTAGATAGATAGATAGATCGATAGATAGATAGATAGATCGATAGATAGATAGATAGATATGAACAGACTTAGATAGATAGATAGATAGATAGATAGATAGATAGATAGATAGATATGAACAGACTAAGATAGATAGATAGATAGATAGATAGATAGATAGATAGATAGATAGATAGATAAATAGATAGATAGATATGAACAGACTTAGATAGATAGATAGATAGATAGATAGATAGATAGATAGATAGATAGATAGATAGATAGATAATGAACAGACTAGATAGATAGATAGATAGATAGATAGATAGATAGATAGATAGATAGATATGAAACAGACTAAGATAGATAGATAGATAGATAGATAGATAGATAGATAGATAGATAGATATGAACAGACTTAGATAGATAGATAGATAGATAGATAGATAGATAGATAGATAGATAGATAGATAGATAAGTGAATGAATTGGGATAGATAGATAGATAGATAGATAGATAGATAGATAGATAGATAGATAGATAGATAGATAGATAGATATGAACAGACTAAGATAGATAGATAGATAGATAGATAGATAGATAGATAGATAGATAGATAGATAGATAGATAGATAGATAGATATGAACAGACTTAGATAGATAGATAGATAGATAGATAGATAGATAGATAGATAGATAGATAGATAGATAGATAGATAGATATGAACAGACTAAGATAGATAGATAGATAGATAGATAGATAGATAGATAGATATGAACAGACTTAGATAGATAGATAGATAGATAGATAGATAGATAGATAGATAGATAGATAGATAGATAGATAGATAATGAACAGACTGGATAGATAGATAGATAGATAGATAGATAGATAGATAGATAGATATGAACAGACTAATATAGATAGATAGATAGATAGATAGATAGATAGATAGATAGATAGATAGATAGATAGATAGATAGATAGATATGAACAGACTTAGATAGATAGATAGATAGATAGATAGATAGATAGATAGATAGATAGATAGATAGATAAGAACAGACTGGGATAGATAGATAGATAGATAGATAGATAGATAGATAGATAGATAGATAGATAGATAATGATAATGAACAGACTGGGATAGATAGATAGATAGATAGATAGATAGATATGAACAGACTTAGATAGATAGATAGATAGATAGATAGATAGATAGATAGATAGATAGATAGATGAACAGACTGAGATAGATAGATAGATAGATAGATAGATAGATAGATAGATATGAACAGACTAAGATAGATAGATAGATAGATAGATAGATAGATAGATAGATAGATAGATATAGAACAGACTTAGATAGATAGATAGATAGATAGATAGATATGAACAGACTAAGATAGATAGATAGATAGATAGATAGATAGATAGATAGATATGAACTGACTAAGATAGATAGATAGATAGATAGATAGATAGATAGATAGATAGATAGATAGATAGATAGATATGATAGAACAGACTTAGATAGATAGATAGATAGATAGATAGATAGATAGATAGATAGATAGATATGAACAGACAGACTAAGATAGATAGATAGATAGATAGATAGATAGATAGATAGATAGATATGAACAGACTTAGATAGATAGATAGATAGATAGATAGATAGATAGATAGATAGAACAGACTGAGATAGATAGATAGATAGATAGATAGATAGATATGAACAGACTTAGATAGATAGATAGATAGATATGAACAGACTTAGATAGATAGATAGATAGATAGATAGATATGAACAGACTTAGATAGATAGATAGATAGATAGATAGATATGAACAGACTTAGATAGATAGATAGATAGATAGATAGATAGATAGATAGATAGATAGATAGATAGATATGAACAGAATGAGATAGATAGATAGATAGATAGATAGATAGATAGATAGATAGATAGATAGATAGATAGATAGACTCCTTCAAAGAATACAACACTTAAAAAACCAAAAACCCAATACAACGCCAACGCTGTGTCAATGTAGCTGATGATTGTGGGGTTCATGCAGATTTTAATCCCATTTGTCTGCAGAATTTTTGCTGCATACAATAAGGAAAGGACACTGTTTCCTAGAAATAAATTTACCTAAAATTTTCAACGAGAACACTAGCAAGAGTAAAGTAGAAATATTTGAATTCCGGATAGATATCAGTGTTACGTGAAAAATGCAGGTACACAGAGTTGATGAAATATAGGTAGCGATGGCAAGTGACACAGAAAACAATAAAAGAAAACCTTTTGTCATATCCCATCCAATATCAACGCTAGTATGACTAACCCAGTTGTATAGTCTTTTCAATGGGTCTTAGGAGTCGTCACTCAACAAGAATACTATTGTCGATACAATGTCATATTTACCGTTACTCGGCTCAGGTATGTAAGATCGCCTTTTGATATCATGTATAGCCTACATTCCTTTGAATGGGTCCTAGGAGTCGTCACCTAACAAGAATACTATTGTCGATAAAATGTCATTTTTTGTTTTTAATCGTATCACCCCTAGCAAGGCAGTAACGCCACTGATATGCAGGGGCTACGTAATAGTGAATAGATTGGAAAAGAGAAAGCAGGAAAAAAATATCCTAAACAGGGAACAAGGGATGAGCCTCTTTACCTGTTCGATAGACGTGGGTGGAGTGTGAACCGGGCAATAGATAGATCTATCTACTCCAATTGAAAAAAAAAAAGAAACCAAAGTGAGAAGATTGGAAAAGAGAAAAGCCCGAAACCACATCCTAAACAGGGAACAAGGGATGAGCCGCTTAACCTGTTCAATAGACGTGGGTGGAGTGTGAACCGGGCAATAGATAGATCTATCTACTCCAATAGAAAAAAAAGAAACCAAAGTGAGAAGATTGGAAAAGTGAAAAGCTGGAAATCATATCCTAAACAGGGAACAAGGGATGAGCCTCTTAACCTGTTCAATAGACGTGGGTGGAGTGTGAACCGGGCGATAGATAAATCTATCTACTCCAATGATATTTACTCTTACTCTACTCAGGTATGTAAAATCGAGTTTTGATATGTATAGACTACAGTCTTTTCAATGGGTCTTAGGAGTCGTCACTCAACAAGAATACTATTGTCGATATAATGTCCTATTTACCGTTACTCGGCTCAGGTATGTAAGATCGCCTTTTGATATCACGTGAGTTTGATGAATCAAGTTTTCTGATAATTTTAACGTCACAGTTTCAAGTTTGGAGGTAAAACCATGAGGCTATGGAACGAGGCTATCAGATGTTTCAAAGTTGGTGGAGTCCTTCTGTTACTGTTGCATGTATTATTGCCTCAAAGACCGATAATATATTTGAATTTGTCACAGTGAGCTACATACAGAAATAATGTTGCTGACTAAATTTACTCTATTATGCTTGAAATATACCTAAGTATTAATGGTTTGTCCGTAGAAGATAACAAACATTACGTCAACCTTCACTAGATGTAAACATTAGTGATGATAGGAAGTATACACAGTGATTTGGACACTTCGTAAATTTCATGCCGTATCGCAAAGCTGCCGTTATCCCTGCGAAGAAAGTAATTATTAATTTCTTTTATGCGAACATCCATGTTTCTCTCATTAGGCTAAGAGAACGTAATATTCATTTTATTAGTGGAAATATTTTTCCCAGAGAGAGCAATATGTGTTAACATGACAACGTTCAAAAATTCATATAAAGTTATGTGAATGATGTACTTTCGCGCGCACACACACACACAGATGCATTTTTTAATTTATAAACATTTATAATATTACTACTCGTGTCAGTTTCTTCATTTCTTCGATCAGCGAAGTTAAGCAACGTCGATCCTGGTCAGTACTTAGATGGGTGACCGATTGCGAATACCAGGTGCTGTAAGCGTTTAGTGACGGGTGTGCGTTGTGGTGCAGTGGATATCGGCTCGGAAAGTGAAATCGGTGAGCCGAGTTTGAATTCCAATTGAATACCCTGCATTCACTTAAGCACTGGTACTCTTGGAGAAGGTATTAATCCGTCCCTTCCCTCCAGTTATGGGTTAAACAACAGGGTAGGACTTGGGGACCCTGCCCTTAAAAACAAATCCCAATTAATCTTGATACTCGAAAAAAAAATGTATTACTAGGCAGAAAATCATATATAAAAACAAAAACAAATTGTTGAAAGAAAATGGTATTACCAGCAATAAATAAATAAAATTTAGTTGGCAATAAATGCCCAGCCTGGGTTGATATATCATAAAACAAAAACAACCAACTTCATTTTCAATTATCACATTTTAACTTATTCTTTTATTTAAGAATAACATTTAATGTGATTCTTCTTGAATTTGATATCAGATCTTTTTAATCGTTTTTGTTATGATTACTTTTTGTTCGCAGTTCATCCCACATGTATTTTATTGGTAATGATTTCTCAAATTTGTTTATTGGGGATAGGCGATTTAATTATGCTATTATCATTAATTGACGCACAAAAAAATCAAACGATACGATTAAAAACCTGTCACATGATGACAAGGAAATGAGATATTTGAAAATTATGAAAATGACATAGAAAAAATTATCGATAAGAGCCAAAGTATTCAAATTCGTCGATAATTTATATTTAAATATTTACTAGAAGCCAAAAGTATCATCTGAAAAATAGAAAATAAACGAAACCCCATTCACACATATATATATATATATATATATATATATATATATATATGTGTGTGTGTGTGTGTGTGTGTGTGTGTGTGTGTGTGTGTGTGTGTGTGTATTCTGGTCAGTGCTGTATTATGTGTAGATCAGTTGAATTATTCTAATGCTTGTTGGGCAAGAGTTAACGGTTATTATTCAAATTATTTTTGGGGCTATTGTGTTGATATAATCGTAGATTCGAATGCATTTTTCTGATTATTTTACAGTGAATTGATAAGTGAATTTTGTTACAGTGAACTGTTAAGTTTTTTTCTCAATATTTATCATTAATTAATTCGGTATTTGTTGTTGGTGTTCATTATTGCGCACACATGGGTTTAAGAGTGCATAATTTGTTAATTTTTCATTATTTTCTGAAATTTTACTAATATATTGTACAGGGTTTTTTGATTTTGTCTATTTTCACATATTTATTTTGTTCGATTTTAGTTTTTGACTTTTAAGCAACTTAGTATAAATTTGATTTTGTGCCTGTATTTTGAGATGAGTGCGTTTATTTAATAATTACCTGTTGGTCTTGAAGCTAATTACAGCGATTCCTCCACCATAGATAATTTACAATTTATGAATGTTAGTTGTAGGCTGATGCTGTTTTCTGTATTATCTATGATATTTTTGGCTTAGTTCTTTTTTCATTTCTCATATATATTTAGATAGCATTCTGTTGTTCAGGTATTTTCTATTTTAAAATGATATTTTGTGTGCATAGTTTCTTTGTTTCTAACCCTATTTATTTAATGAACCGTTTCTTTTTTGAAGACAAATTTATATATTATTGCTGAGGATATTATGGAAACAACATTTAAATATGTATAAAATATTTCGTATCGACCTTCCATTTCGTTAATAGAACAAATATCACCGCTTGGTTTAAAGATTGTAGGAAATGTGGGATCTGAATGAGACGATCCTTCTGATAAGTATTTCTGCTCTAAGAACTGTTTCATAGACTCTGGCAAATATTGGAACATGTCCAGATTCGTGTGAGAATTGAGACTTCAGACGACGATAACTCTTGGACAGGTTGTCTCAGAAGTGGTCTGAGGATATGAGGTCAGTTGATTCGGAGCCAATTGTTACAATTTAGGCTCAACAAAAACGTGACATGATAGTAAATAAATCAACGGTGTTAGAAGAGAATAAAGCAATCTGGACAAAAAATAATTTAAAAAATGAAATGATTGGATGATGACGTGGAATTGTACCAAACGCGTGGCTTATGCGATACAAACAATAGATATTAAGGCAAAACGAATTATTTTAAGAAATCTTATTTCTGAGCCGAATGTGCCAATATAAATCAAGTAAGCTTAGTTCGGAGACAAAGTGATTAGAATAAAATTCTAAAAGTAAAATGTTTGAGTCTCCAGGAACTAGGGTCAAAATATAATTGATGAAAAATTAAAGTGTATGAGAATCTAATTTTATATTTACAGAGTTGTGAAATCTTGGCTTTACACGATCACTGAAAAAGAACTGGAGGAAAATTAAAAGAAAAATTGAATTAGCGGAAGAAGAGCATTCTGGAGGCAAAACAAGAACAACCTTGTTCAGAAAAGAGAACCTTCTTAAATCTGGCATAAAGCTCTTGGAGATTTTTTAAAGTGAGGTTCACTATATATCAGGCCTGGGAGTCACTCAGGTAGATGATTACAGTAACAAACGGTTTATGCAGATAGGAGGGTAAAGTAACGGTTAACCGTAGACTTGAATAGGTTAAGATTATAATGATCAGGGAAACAACTTCTTAGGTTCTACGGAGCATTGGTTCGCAGAAAGAAAATATTCACGTGAATCTTAGTTCTCACCAAAAGAATACGGAAAAAATGTGGGTGGCTTGATTACTGGAGCGGTACAGAGAACCGACGATTTTTTTCTGCATCTTTAACAAAAGGTTGTATGTCAGAGTTGTACTTGAGGTTCGGGGTTAGTTTAGGACCAATTGTTTCCCAAGGCTCTCAGCATTCTTGAGTGATGGTGAGGGCAGCATCCATTCATCGTGACAGATGGTAGTTCGGGTCTGTTCTGAAATGATGGAATGACACTAGTTTTGTTGTCGAGGCATTGAATATAACCATTGATTAATAAAAATACGTATATACTATATCACTTGCGAAGTAACAACTCAAATTTTAACTATATTAAAGATTTTTGAGTTGATGAATAGAACAAGCCTAAATGAAATATAAAAAACTACTAAAATTTAACATTACTCCTGGCAACTATGTGTCAGAACAACAACAACAATATGTCAGTAGCACCTACTGTTAATTGATTTTATTAGTGGCTAAAGTGGTTACTAGACGAGGAATTTTAGATGAGATAAACTTCTACGAACATTTTTAGGGACTGAACTTTTTTTAAAACAACATTCCTTATCTTTACGTAATAATAAATAACAAACATTCCTTATCTTTACGTAATAATAATAATTCCGAAAAGATCTTGAAGATATAATAGAAACACTTAAGGAAAAACATAAGATAAGCTAGGTTAGAACAATTATGATGACTGTATCAAACATATACAGACAAGAAAACCGTATATTAGTTCATATATATTATTTGAAATAAGGGAAATAAAAAAGGAAAAAATACTGGATATGAGAAATGAGAAAACTGGGAATTTGAAATTTACCCAAATGTACATAATATCATCAGGCGGATGTGCGTTGTAGTGCATTGGATATCGGCTCGGAACGAAAAATCGGGAAGCCGAGTTCGAATTCCAGTTGAATTCATTGCATTCACTTACTCGCAAATACCATTGGGAAAGGTATTAATCCGCCTATTCCTTCCAGTTATGGGTTAAATATCAGGACAGATTGGGTTCTATATCCTTGGTCGGCAACCAGTCTACCGCAGAAAGCAATGGCAACCTACTACGGGATAATCTTTTGCCCAGTCAGTCATTTCTCTGTCGAGACATGATCGCCCAAGCGTGTATCACGTATGGCACTCAACTGACTGACATAATAATGTACGCACTTAAAATCATACAATAAATATTGCAGTTGACATTGCTGGAAGAAAATTCACATGCTGAGAAAATGTGCTGCTAAGTTAACAACCCTCTTTCTATTACTAATGATAAGATCTTAAAGTCGCACATAAAAAGCTAATATCTAAACTTATTTATAAATGGAATTTTGTCTGTGTGTGTGCGTATGTCTGTGTTTGTATTTGTCCGTTATCTATAGACTCCGAAGCGATTGAACCGATTTTCTTGAAAATTTACAAAGTTGTACTATAAGAGTCTTCGAGTGTTCTTAGCTATGTTTGTGTCGAGGTAGCCCTGATAATATCGATAATCGAAAAATCGGGTTATAAAAGGAGTGGTCCGATTTTAATCAAATTTGATACACTCATAGACAAAGACATAAGAGACGATATCCAGAAGTTTCAAGGCTGCAATTCTTACAATAGTGCAGAAAATCGATAATATATATATAAGGCAAGATGTTTGTGTGTGTGTGTGTGTGTGTGTGTGTGTGTGTGTGTGTGTGTGTGTGTGTGTGTGTGCTTATCTGCCTGTATGTCTGTATTTTTTCAGCCCTTTTATTTTAGTTTTTGTTTCTGGTTTGGCTCTAAGTAGGTATAATTGTAGTTCTTAGTCTCAGCCATGATACCATTTACTCAGAGGACATATTTAGCCTTCAAAATTCAGTTTACGACGAAAGAAATTTATTTGACATCGGTACCAGGAAATCAAAATTTGACTTATTTCCATTCATTTTTCTTTCAGTCTATGGTTTTACTTTAACTGGAAACAAGTATTGCTTTTTAGTCTTTCGTGCCAACGTCCACAGAGTCTGAGCGCCAGGACCATGGATTAGTTTTAAAGTTTTCATTACACCCGAGCAACGACGGGCTATACTGCTAGTATGAAATAGAAGACAACATTGAACTAATGGTCTTGCCGGTATGTGTAGATTGATTTTCCCTGGAAACCATAGAATTTTACTAAAATTCATTCCAAAATAAAGAGCAGGTACTTGTGTAACACGGAAGTGTAAATTGTAACTACAATAGGAGCTCTTGAAAAAGATTAGAAATTATTGAAATAGAAATTCCGTCGAAAATTTAAACCATAGAGAAAATGGTATTCTTAAATCCCTCTAGACTAAAGAAGGGATTGTTGTTAATTTAAGAACAAACATTTAATAATGATGTTCACCATGCACAAGGCCCGAGATCTACTTGAAGTAGTGGCTTAGAGAATACAAAGCATAGTTTTGGTGTATATATTAGGAAGATATCGGTTAACCCTAGCCATGAACATTTTAAGATTGTAGTGATCAGAGAAGCATAATCTTGGGAGTCATTTCCACAGAGCAGCAGTTCATGGGAAGAAACTGCTCGTATGTAGCATATCTCAATAATGTGATGCGTAAAATACAAACTTGCTTTGCTTAGCAGGGGAAATAATAAATTGGTGGAACCAAGGAATGTATTTTGTCTCAAATACTTTCCATTGACATAACGATAGAGAAAATAGTTGCTTTGCGGTGTTTTGCCGGTGAAACATCCATTCATCACGATAGGTGATAGTTCTGGGTACGATCAGCGATGACAAACGTCACTAGTTTGGATTACGAAAGACTGAACGATAGCAGCCAGTTTTCTTCCACTGAGCTGATAGAGCAAGGCCAGAAGAGAGATTAACTGTAAACTTGGGTCCATTTAAAGTTTAGGGAGATACTACCATATACCATTATATCATCAGTATAGATATTCATAAACGATCGAAGTATACTTTTCGGCATAACTTTTCGAATTCCGTTGAATTTGTTTTATTCACATACACGCAAATAACTTTTGGAAAGGTATCAATCCGTCTCTTCCCTACAGTTATAGGTTAAATAACAGGACAGATTGGGACATATAGCGTTTACTGGCAACCAGACTACCGCAGAAAGCAGTGACAACCTACTGCGGGATAATCTTCTGCCCAGTCAGTCATGACTCATTCGAGACATGATCGACTAAAGCGTGTATCCCGTATGGCACTTAACTAACTGACATTGAATAAATAGCTATATTTACTGCTAAAACTGTTGATTTACAGTGTCGGGCCAGGGTTTGTTTTTTTGTAAGAATCCATCTAGCACATTTATTAATTTACCAATCGTTTCTTCTGTCTTACTTTTTTGCAAATATTATCACGACTGCTACACCGACGAACCTCTTTCCCTGGTTCCCCGACCACATGTATTTTACTCGGGAGACTAGATTGGCATCCTGGTACCAACCTTTTACTCAAATCTGCTATGAAAGTCGGTTCTCTGTGCAGTGCCCGGAAGTTTCTTCCGTCTGAATCTATCCAGCATATATATAAATCTACCATCCGCCCGTGCATTAAATACTACTGCCATATCTGGTCGGGTGCCCCTGCTATTCTCCTTGGGCTTCTCGACAAGGTACAGCGGAGAGTCTCTAATGTTATCGTTACCAACTTGGCAGACCGCCTACAGTCTCTCTCTCACTGGCGCGACGTAGCTTCCCTGTGTCCATTCTATAAATACTTTCACGGCTTCTGCTCCAATAAACCTAGATCACTGGTGCCCCCTAGATACGAATTTGCACGAGAAAGTAGATTAGCAACTAGATTCCACCCTTTTACAGTGAAACCGATAAAATGCACTCGCAACTTCTACTCCAAAAGTTTCTTTTCCTTTCCACATGATTGCTTCCCCGACGGCTACAATCTCCAGGAGATTAAATGTAAGGTCAATAGACACCTCCTAACACACTAACTCGCTCTCATTCATTCAAACACTCTTCTCATCTGCCCAACCCTCATCCTCAGTATCCTCGGCAGTGAAATGATTAAAAAAATCAAACGTAACTGGCATTTCCCTGGTGCCCTGACCAGGTAAAATTACTCGTGATACTAGACTGGTATCAAGATTCCACACTTTTATTGTCAAAATAGTCAATAGTAATTTTCACTGCTATTCTATTAGTTTCTTCTTTTACGAACTCCCCGCCTGTTGAACTCTCTTCCATAGACTTGCTTCCCTGATAGCTTTAATCCCCTCAAAATTAAGGACGACGACCATTGCCATCTTCTATCTTCTTCATTCTCAGGTTTCCCTTGTCCTTTCTTCGACATCCCTGATAACTTGTTCCCTGTTTCGTTTCCATTACCTTTTCTCTCACTGTTACCCTCTGCACACTAGTGTCAGTGCTGCCTTGCTTGTGGTGAAACGATTATGAAAATAAGAAAATCCAAAACGTTGTTCCATGCAGCGATGATATTTTTACTGTCTATATATTTTGCAGCATCCATGATAATAAATCGGAGCTATTACTCTAGTTACATTAGTTACATATGAAATCATAAAATATTTTAAGAAGGTTTCACATTACTTGAGTGTCTAAAATCTGAATATTTTTGAATTCATTTGTCTAATAGAGATAGCATTATTTCAATTGGCTCGTATATTTCAATTCTTCCAAAACGGAGCTGTTATCAATTAACCATCATAGACAATAGCCTTCCATTAGCATGGAATAGACTTGCCTCCTAGAGAGAAAAACACTACAACTCCTTAGCTTCACACGCTCAGCGGACCTCAAGTGGAATGACTATATCGAATCCATTGCTAGATCCGCTGCTATGAAAATCGGTTCACTGTGCAGGGCCAGGAAATTTTTTCCGTCTGAATCTATCCCGCACATATATAAATCTAACATCCGCCCGTGTATTGAATTCTGCTGCCACATCTGGTCGGGTGCCCCTGCTATTCACCTCGGGGTTCTTGACAAAATACAATAGAGAATCTGTAATGTGATCGATACCGACTTGGCAGACCGGCTGCAGTCACTCTCTCACCGGTGTGACGTGGCTTCCCTGTGCCTCTTCTATAAATGCTTTCACGGCTTCTGCTCCGATGAACTTAGATTACTGGTGCCCCCTAGGTACGAATTTGCACGAGATACTAGAATAGCAACTAGGTCCCACCCTTTTACAGTGAAACCGATAAAATGTAACCTCACTTTCTACTCCAACCGCTTCTTTTCTCTCACTTCCTGCCTGTGGAATTCCATTCCACATACTTGCTTCCCCGACAGCTACAATCTCCAGGAGTTTAAATGTAAGGTCAATAGACAACTTCTAGCACACTAACTCGCACCCATTCTCTCAAAAACTCTATCTATGTGCATCCTTACCCGTCTATCACCCTCCTTCTGACATTTCCTATATCTGATCACTCTCTCATCACCTTCCCCAATGTAACTCACTCTGCAATAATAGCAGTGGAATGCCTTGCTTGGGGTGAAATGATTTAAAAATAAATCCTAGCTTAATTCTCTTTATCGGATTATTATTAATTAACGTAAAGGCTGCCTATTCATTCATAGTGCCTTCAATTCTCTGTTTTTTTTATATATTTTCTGGATTTATTTTCAGAATATCTTTAATTAAGTTTCAATAAACTATACTGCTCGTAAAACTTGTGCATTAACAATAAATCTTGCTTACCCACTAACAAAACTTTCTCGAATTTGCTATTTCACTTGCTGCAAAAATATTTGTCAGTTATTATAAATCCATATATACCAATGGCTTTTTATATAAGCAGTCGGTAATGATTTTTAAAAGAGAAAAGGTCCTAGCGATCAACGCAAGTATACTTCGATCATAAGGTATTTATGCGTGAATGCAAGGAATTCAACAGGAATTCGGACTTGACTCCCTGATTTGTCGTTCCGAGTGGATATCCACTGCATCACCCTTAATCCAAAACAATAGATCCACTCAAAGTCAGGGGTTTTTGAACGGTATGCATGACGTAAACATAAGATGTGGAGGAAGAATCAAATTTTTGAGAATTTAATAAATGCATAACAGTTGACTCTGAAACTAAATAGATTACACTTGTAATGTGCTGGGGTGCATCAATGATGATGCGTGTACTGCAAACTAGTATTTTTGGAAAAATATTGCTAGGTGTAATTCGAGTAGTTTTCGCGCGTGATGTACAATTATTTTAGGTAGGATATGCATCTGTTATGGCGCTAGGCCAAAAATGTCTTACAGCATGGGTCTCTCTAACCACTATTGAAACGTATTAATGTGACTTTCTTTTTCCCCCCCTCTCTCTGCTCTCTCTCTCTCTCCACACACACACACACACACACACACACACACACACACACACACACACACACACATATATATATGTAACTTGGCAATGGATAAATGTAAAATGTTATGGATGAATTGTTGTCATTTATATTTAATTATCACATATGCGTTGTAGTACAGTGGATATCGGCTCGGAACGAGAAACCGGGGAGCTGAGTTCGAATTCCTGTTAAATCCATTGTATTCACTTACGCGCAAATAGTTTGGGAAAGGTATTAATCCGTCTCTTCCTCCCAGTTATAGGTTAAATAGCAGGACAGATTGGGTTCTATAGCTTTGGTCCTCAACCAGTCTACCGCAGAAAGCAATGGCAACCTACTGCGGGATAATCTTCTGCCCAGTCAGTCATGACTCTTTCGAGACATGATCGCCCAAGTGTGTATCACGTATGACACTTAACTGACTGATCACATATGCACGTTGTTTATTTTTGATTTTGTCATATGCACTGTATATTAGGGTGAGTTGGGTAGCCTTTGTGTGACGAAAGACCACACACACACACATACACACATGTATATATATATATATATATATATATATATATATATATATATATAAATTAAATAGTTCACATTTGGGGAAGAGCCATTTGTACAAGCTCTAAGATCCCGCTGAGTTGATAAAGTGGTTTTATTACGGCCGGTAGAAATGGAAATTGCCCAAATACAAAATTTGGAATTTACAACTGAAATAAATAAATATCCGCTCTGTAAAATAAATTTACATCAAGTTCTCTGTTGGAACAGTTTAATATTTTACCCAATATTACTAGATCCATATATATATATATATATATATATATATATATATATATATTTGTGTGTGTGTGTGTGTGTGTGTGTGTGTGTGTGTGTGTGTGTGTTTTCCAGAAAGTTGATGCCGGTTTTAAAGTTAATTTTAAACACAAATGTAATTATGTCATTAAGTATTTATTCTGCTAAATATGAACCAATTTGTTGCACAACTTTTCTACATTTGTCATTCAACTTAATCCATCTTCCCAGAATTTCGGTGATTTTTCTTTAATCTGTTTATGTAATCCCAAAAATTTAAATTTTTACCATTGAGATTATTTTGCCAAAATATCAATAAATGAAAATCCGAATGTGCAACGTCTGGTGAATATGGCTTGTAAAGCAATACATCAAAGCAAAGTTGCAACCATTTTTTGCCGGCCGGATCACGAAAGGAACGTTCGAACTGGTATAATCCTGATAAAAATACTTTTTTCTGTTCGCTCATAATGGGCGTTATCTTGAATTTCTGCATTTGCTTTCTTTAGATGCAAGCAAAATTTTTCAGAATCAATTAACTGCTTACTTGCCAGAAGCTCATAGAACAGGATTTCTTTCCATTCCCAAAATATGCAGAGCCTGAAATTTTTAGGACGAAGATCTGCTTTAGGGGTGACTAAAGTTGGCCCATATCTTTTGCTAAACGTTCTTGTAAGCAACCCATTTCTCGTCAGCCGTCACAATTTGCTTGAAAATATCTACATTTTCATTGCGTTTATACAACAAATGGCAGATAGGAATGAAATCAAAAAGATTTTTTTCACTCAGATTATGTGGTACCCAAACATCGTAGCGTTTGTACCCAAGCTTGAATGATAGATTTTGAAGAATTTCGTGTTTCTGACAAACAACTCGTTGTCTAAATTGGGTTATTTTCAATTAGTATCTGCATTTTGGCGTCATCTTCAGTAAAGTCTGCCTGACTTTCATCATCAAGCTACAATAACCAACTTTACACTTAGCGAACCCCTTCCGTACAGTTCTGTAAGGTGATGAGACTTCAATGTACACAGCACATATGACATTTTGTGCTTGTGAAAAACATTTGCATTTGTAGAAACAAAAAAACATCAATTGTTGAAAATGTCCGTTCATATTTTCCATTTTCATAGGGATGTAAATTTGACAGACATTCAGCAATTTTAAAATGTCTTTTTGAAGACATAATTTGAATTATGCCCTAATCTTAAATGGAAGTAAATTATACCTCTCAATAAGTATGAAGTGTTTCGAAGGTTGGTATATGAACAACAAAAATATTCATGAGCTTTCAGGACAACGCAAAATATACGATGGATGTTGATAAATTTTGTCTTTCTTCCAATTCTAGCGTTGTGTAATACGGGTATATTATCAATCAATGTCTTGATTTTGTTGTTATCTGTAGTAGGTGTTTTGTCTGTGCTTTCTTCATCAATAAGGATACAATTAACACTTCTAAACTTGGAGAACCGCTTCCATAGATTTTATTAGATGTCCACAGCACAAAACTTTTTTCTTGCTTGCGAGCTATTTTTGCCTTTAAACTAATAAAAAAAATCGAGTGCCTAAAATTCACTTTATAATCTTAAATTTTCCTAGGAACACAAAACTGGCATAAATTAAGCCATTTTAAAGTTTCTTTCTCAAAAGATAGTTTTAAGTATGCTTGAATCGGAAATTTAAGCGTATTATAACTGTCGAGAAATTTGTATGCAAATGTTGTTATCATTTGGAAGTGTCTATCAGTTTTTCATCTCTATCCACGTGTTTTTGATATGTTTGTTTCTTTTAATCTTTTTGTCTGCATTTCTTCTATTATATGATGCTAACATATACGGAAATGAACGAAGATTAACGAAACTGGTTATAAACAAACGACAATTTGAAATGATCTGTTTGAACATTATTTTTGATCGATACTCGTATTTAAGTAGATATTCTGTTTATAACTAAACAGTATTATATATTTATTTCTACAGGACTGGTTTATTGTAAATAATCAGATATATATAAGTATATAATACAGTTCGATTATAAGCAGAATATCTACTTATATACGATTATCGATCAAAAATAATCTTCAAACAAATAATTTCATATATATATATATATATATATATATATATATATATAAGCAGGTTTCGTTAAAAATGACATAAAAGGCATTATAGTTAAGTTTCCTTATGTAAGTTTTCATGTGATCGTGCGATTGTTTTTATTTGTGGACATAAATTATATAAGTAATGTCCGCATATTTTGTTTATCTAATCACTTTCGACTATACTTTTATCTATTACGTGTAACGGAATGTATATTGTGTTATGTTTTTTGTAGGGTAGTAAAGTTGTATTTCATAGAATGAGGATACTATGGGCCGGATATTTGAGCAACGATAAGATTTTGGTGAGGATGCAAAATTATACTTATCATCAGGGAAAGATAGCTGATGTATCTGGGACACGTAATGAGAAAAGAGAACTTGAAAAATCTAATACTCCAGTGACTGATAGATAGAGATACTTGATTGCCTTGAGCACGCAGAATTGTAAAAATAATCCCAATGAATCCGAAAGAAAAATAAAAAAATAGTTATTTCTTTAATAATATCTGTGGAGCAGTAGATATCGACTCGGAACAAAAAACCGGGGAGCCGAGTTCGAATTCCAGTTGAATTCATGGCATTTCCTTACGCAAATACCCCTGGGAAAGATATTACTCCATCTCTTCCCTCCAGTTATGGGTCAAATAATAGGACAGTTTGCGTTCTATAGCCTTAAGTGGCAACTAGTCTCCTGCAGAATGTAATGACAATCTACTACTGGATAACCTTCAGTCATGTCTTGAAAGAGACATGATTGCCATGTCATGTCTCGAAAGAGACATGATCGCCCAAAGCGTGTATCACATATGGCACTTAATTAACTGAATCTGTAAACTTGTTTTATTTATTTTTATTGATCAACATTTTGCGGTTAAGTTAATTTAATACCTTTTTTCGCAGGAAGACAATGGAAACTTCAGTTACTGTAAGCCACTTGTAGCTAGTTATCCTATCCTAAGAGAAAACCTAAAATCTCACTTTTCCTGTCCCTGTTGTACTATCTTCACCTCCTGATCTCTTTTCTGTCAGCCCTTGTCAATTGCGGTGTTTTTAATCATCTCTTCTATCGTCCGAATCTCTGCCCAACACCATCCACCACTTCGACCTTAAATGCCTCTTCCAACTCCTTCTTTATCGCCCTCGCTTTAATTCAATAACCTCACATTCTTTCCTTCTCAGACTTTATATTCTCTTAATTAGTTTTCCTTCTACTTGCCACCCCCATCGAAAGCAGTTCGCGCCATCCGTCACTGGACCGTTCCTATTTCTTTTACTTGTTACCCGTGTTCTAACATCTTGCTCTGACTTTTTACGCCCCCTTTAGATAAACATAAATATATTCGCCTGCACCTCCTCCTTTTTCACAGCTGGTTCTAAAATCCTAGCTAAGGTTTCAAATGTCACCCGAGAAGTCAATGAAAAGTAGACGAGCGCTCGTGTGTGGATAGTATTGTTTGTGTGAACTGACGGGTTATTTCCGTGTTAAGTTTTACATTTGGAACGAAACCATGTCAGACACAAGGATATATTTGGGAAATCCACTTGAAAAAATGGATTTAATTTTAATGTAATTCATGGAATTACCGATAATCAAATATCGGGATAATGATAGAAAAAACCTGGCGATCCCAGAAAACAGATTCCTGAGGCTGCATGACCTCATTGCACGAGAGGGTGGATCGGTTCTCGCCACCAACGGTTGCTGGAACCGTGTAAATTTTATCCCTAGCACGTGTCTACACCCTCGGGTACTCAACATAAAATCCGATCTTGTGTCGCAACTTCCTCCAGTGATGGGGGTCAGAGTAATAATATACCGATAGGTATTTAATTGAAAATCTAGAAAATTATAAGAAACTGTATAAGACAAGGATTAGACTTCTCTCAAGATTTTCTTTAACCTATACAGCGATGCAAACTGAATAGAACATACTTTTTATCAGAAGTTATTATAGGTGGGTACAATCAAATTCCTCTTAAATTAATTTTATTCCCTTACGCACAAATACCCCTGGGATAGGTATTAATCTGTCTCTTACCTCCAGTTATGGGTTAAATAACAGGACAGATTGGGTTCTATAGCAATCAGTCTACTTCAGAAAGCAATGGCAACCTACTGCGGGATAATCTTCTGCCCAGTCAGTCATGTCTTTTTTGAGACATGATTGACCAAGCGTGTTTCACGTATGGCACTCAACTGACTGACAATTTAAAAATGATAGTTTCAGTTCTTAACATGAAAACTACTAATAAAATCTAAAATCACTGTTTTCGAATGACTTCTAAATAGCATCTTCTATGAAAACTAGAAAAGAAGCAGAAATTAAACAATTTTTACAAACTTAGAACATTGAGGGCACAAGAACCTTTTCCAGTGAGATATCTCTCAAAATGTCAACCATTTTAGGGGAAATTAAGAGAACTGAAATACATCAGAATTCATTATGAAAGTTATTTGGATAATATTTCTTGAATGATAAATCATTTCAACTATATCACTCTCATATTTAAGCAGTGGTATATTTCCCTGAATTAGGCATTTTGGTCTATTTTAAGTAAAATAAAAAAAATATCTGTATTGAGAGAATGTGATACGATGGGAGTAAAATGGACTTGATTTTCAGATTCAGCGTGAAAAAATAGTCCAAAACAAGTTCCCATAAACCAACAAAATTTAGATCGAAAAAAATGTCGACCAATGTTATTCAAAGCCAGATTGTAATAATATATAAGTACTTCACACACACACACACACACACACACACACACACACACACACACACACACACACACACACACACACACACTAATACACTGCTAAGAAGGTCGGTTCTCTGTGAAGGGTCAGAAAGTTTTTCACGTCTGAAACAATCCTTCACATATACAAATCAACCACCCGCCCCTGCATTGAATACTGCTGCTATATATGGTCGGGTGATCTTGCTATCCACCTAGCGGAGAATCTGCAATGTGATCGATCCCGACTTGGCAGCTCGGATACATGTCACTTTCTCACGGGTGCAGTGTGGCTTCCCTGTCTCGTCTACAAGTAATTTCAGGGCTTCTGCTCTGATGAACAGCGCACTGGTTCCTTCTATATACAAATTTACTCGAGCCACAAGGTTAGCAACTCGGTCCCACTCTTTTACTGTGAAACCAATAAAATGAAACGCAAATTCTACTCCATCAGCTTCTTTACGTGCAATTCCCACCTGTGGAATTCCCTTTTGTTTACTTGCTTCACTGACAGCTATAATGTCCAAGAATTTAAAGGTAAAGTCAATAGTAATCTCCTATCTCACTAACCTGAATCCTCTCTCGAATGATCCTTTCTCCGTACACTCTACTCTAATCAGTATTCTCATCCTTCTATTACCCAATTCCTGACAACCGTTATAACCTGTCACTCCTCATAAGTTTCCTCCTATGTCACCCACTGCACAACAGTGGCAGTATAATGCATTACTTGGGGTAATACGATTGTAAAAAAAAACAAAGCACACACACACACACACACACACACACACACACACACACACACACACACACACACATGCACACACACACGCACATACATATGTATATGTTGTATATTTAGAAAGCTATCTATCTTTTTATGCAATTTTTGTTAAAATATCAGACAGGTTTTTCTATGATTTCATATAATTCTTCATGTGATTATATAGTGTGGCGTTCTTTATCTTTTATTTCAAATTTATCCCATAGGGTACGCTAATGCCCTTTCTTATTCCATCTGTGGTCAGCTACGCCTGATATCTTTTCTCGTGTTACGTCTTAAATATGATCTTGTACGTTTACCTATATTGGTAGCCCTGTTTTCCCTTTATATTTTCTTCCACAACTACATGGAATGGCGTACACCCAGTCCTTAGTCATGTCCTCCTATTTTTGGTGTTTTACCCGTGAGAAATACCTGCAATGTATAGCAGCACTTCTGATGTTATATGGACGACCAATCTTTTGTATTTCTCCAATAACACGTTTAAATAGGGTAGACAGACTAAGGCTGTTTTCTGAGAATTGTTACCCTCATGCACCAACCCTTCCATCATCGTTGGATTTGCTGCCATATACTCTGAATAACTTTACGTTGTAGGGTACTACTTATACTGACTATCATCTATTCGTATGTCTCTGGGTTGCCTCTTAAGACTTTTGCTTAATTTTGCAGAAGTTGAAGATGAGGTATTGCGGCATATGGATATTTTGAAACCTTATCTCTGCTCGAGCTATTAGTACATCCAGGAATGCCAGTTTTATTTCATTCTATCCATTGTGAACTGTGTGGTTGATCTTACTGAGTTCACATTGTCCAGTAGCGTCTAAAACTCTTCCTGGTGTGGCCAAATTATAAACGTGTCATCAACGTATCACAGCCATGAAGAACTACTGTCATCTCTTCAAGGTATTCCATATATATGTTAGCCAGTGATGGTGATAACGGCAACCCCATTGCTAAGTCTTCATCTTTGGCGTGAATAGATATAACAAACCTAACTGAAATTTGAACTCGGATATCAAATTAACAATTCCGAGCCTTTATCCCTTACACCATCCGCACATTCAAGCTTACAGCACCTGGCATTACAAAACATTCACCCATCTAATTACTGAGCTGCTAGGCCCGACGTTGCCCAAATAGAATTTAGGAAACCAGTTCATAAAAACGATATAGCCGGAAACACAAATAAAGTATTAAGAAACAAAAAAATATCATTAGAAGCAAAGATTATTGTGCGAGAATGCAATGTAATACCATTTGCTCTCTATAAACAATATTATCATCGATGAAGAAGAATATTTATGTAAATGATTTTTCTAGAGAATCATGTTGAAATACAATGGGCAGAGTATTTGAAAAACGCGATTGTTTTAAGAAAAAATGAGAACGAAAATGACATTTATATTTACAATCAGAATGCAAGACATTTTTTTTTAATCGTATCACCCCGAGCAAGGCGGTAACGCCACTGATGTGCAGGGGGCTACGTAATAGTGAAAAGATCGGAAAAGAGAAAGCCGGAAACCATATCCTAAACAGGGAACAAGGGATGAGCCTCTTAATCTGTTCAATAGACATGGGTGGAGTGTGAACCGGGCGATAGATAGATCTATCTACTCCAATTGAAAAAAAAAACAAGGAAAAGTGAGAAGATTTGGAAAGAGAAAGCCGGAAACCACGTCCTAAACAGGGAACAAGGGATGAGCCTCTTAACCTGTTCAATAGACATGGGTGGAGTGTGAACCGGGCGATAGATTGATCTATCTACTCCAATTGCAACAAAAAAAACAAGAAAATGTGAGAAGATTGGGAAAGAGAAAGCCGGAAACCACGTCCTAAACAGGGAACAAGGGATGAGCTTCCTAACCTGTTCAATAGACATGGGTGGAGTGTGAACCGGGCGACATATAGATCTATCTACACCAATTGAAAAAAAAAACAAAAAAAAACATGGCGGTGGATTACTAAGTTTTAACTTAGTAAAGTCCAGTCAAGAGATATCTGCTAAAATCAAGAATTAAATTAAAGAAAACCAATTAAACATGAAAAGCTTAAAATTTAAAATTAAGAGTGTCTGAATTTTGGTCACACCAAGATGGCCAATGGGAGTCAAATTACGGATGGCAGAGGGGAAGAATGTAGACAGACTAATATGTGGCTGATGAAAGAGAAAGAAAGAAAGAAAGAAAGAAAAGAACAGTCAAGACATATCTGCTAAAATCAAGAATGAAATTAAAGAAAACCAATTAAACATGAAAAGTTGGACACATAATGAGCAAATGGAGCTTTGTTAACTATTCACTAAGAAGATATCTTAAAAGCGAGAGGGACTAAAAGAAATAGCGAGGTTAATGTGTGGGGTAAAGTGACAAACAGTGTTTAGAGATATCAACATAGCTCATGAAGTTGTGGAGTTCGTGGAATGGGCAAAACACATAAAAGATAAGTTTATTCAGAGTCCAGTTGTGATTATTGAATGGGTATTATTTTTATTATTTGATTTGATATCGTGGTCAAATCATAGGTGTGTCCGTCTCCTCGCTGTTTAAACACACAACACTTCGCTCAGCACATGAGCTTTTCCAAGCTCATTATTATATATTTCTTGACGTGAGTCAGCAGGATTTCTTGTACATTTTCATTTCATTTTTGCCAACTGACATGTGTCGACTCTAGAATTAGACACGTAATATTAGAATAAGTTATTGACAAATGGAAATCTGTTAAACATGTTAGACAGTTATAGAGTATGGTTTCCTGATCTAATTGGCTGTTAAATTGCAATTTTTTACATAGAGGAATATAACGTTGGCATATAGATATTTTGACCCCTGGTATATGTGCACGGTGGTCAAAACATCTATTTTCTTCGTTTTAAATAATTTAGGAAAATGTGGTTGATTTGATATGACTTTACCTGAGTTTTATGGCGTTCAGAATTGAAGAGGATTTATTATCTTAAATATTGGATAATTAAATTTACGATTTTTGTTGTTGCTATTGATTCTCGTTATTGTTGATTTCATTGTTCAGGATTTTATTTCAAAATGCAAATTGATAAATATTTCAACATCAATCTAGTTATAAAAAAGAAATCTGTCAACAAAGAAGAATTTAAATTCTTGGAACGAGATAAGCCATTACTGCTGACGACGATGACGATGATATATATATATATATATATATATATATATATATATATATAGGTGTGTGTGTGTACAGTGACACGCATAAGTATTGAATACGTTATTCTCTGTTATGACTCTAGTTTATGTTCGCCATTTCGCCTGATATTTGGTAAGTAATATCTCGTAAATTTGTTTTAGTTGTATGTGGAAGAAAAATTAAAAAATCATGGTTGAATCCATTTTTTTTATCAAAGTTCAAAATTAACCTATGCAAAAGTATTGGATACATCAATTTAATATTTTGTTGCGTAGCCTCTGTTTTGTTTCGCTTCTTACAGTCGCTTTCTATAGTTGGCTACAAGTTTTCCACACTGATTCCTCGTTACTTTACGACATTCTTCCTTACAACATTCTTCTAATTGTTTGATATTTTGTGAATTCCGTTCATGAACTTTCAAAATATTCCACAAATTCTCAATTGGATTCAAGTCAGGAGACTGACTTTGCCAATAGAGAGTAATAATACCGTTATTTTCAAATCATTCCTTTGTAAGTTTTGCGGTATGTTTGTGATCATTGTTGTGTTGAAGCCTGTCCTAAAGAAGTTGCAGATTTCTTAAGGTTCTTCTCTAGAATCTTCATGTACATGCTACCATTCATTCTACCATGGATAACTTGTAACTCACCAGTGCCCTTGGATGAAAAGCATCCTCATATCATAATGGAACCACCCCCAAACTTAACCGTGGGGATGGTATTGTGCTTGTTGAAGACAGAGCCATTTTTTCTCCAAAAACTTGTCACTGTATTCCTTCCGAATAGTTCAACGTTCTTTTCATGCAACCAGATTACCTTTTCCAAAAACTGCATATATTTCTTTTCATAAGTTTCGACAAAATTTATTCTGCCTTAGACATGTTTGGTTTTCAGTAAAGGTAATTTTCTTATTGATTTTGAATGAAAGCCTGTACGATATAGAGCTCTGCTTACATTAATTCCAGCACCCTCAATATCAGTTTTAATTTCAGAACGAGTAATGAAGGGTTTTTTTGCACATTTCAACTGATCCACCTTGAAGTTCTCTCATTTATTTTTCTCGGTCTTCCATTTCTTGGACGGTTTGCCGTACCGTCGCCATACTTCTTATACTTTCTAATATTTCCTACTGTACTTAGTGCTAGATTCATTTATTTGCTAATTTTTCGGTAATATTGTCTACTTTGTGACGTTCAATGATTTTATCTCGCATATCTCTGGATAGTTCTTTAGTTTTTGCCATTTTTAATCCTTGAATTGCAGAATGCACATCAAAGAGTCAGATGATTAGTAGAACCATCTTGTAAGCAATTTTGTGTTTCTCGGATTAGTCAGAGATAACATTCCAATACTATCGAAAATGTGAGTATTTAAGGTCTTTTAAAATACAAAATTTTCATTGGAAATTTGAAAAAAATTTTCATGTATCCAATACTTTTGCTTAGAGCAATTTTGAACTTTGATAAAAAATGATTTTAACCATGACTTTTTAATTTTCCTTTCACATACAATTAAAACAACTTTACGAGATATCTTACCAAATACCAAGCAAAATGGCAAATATAGACTAGAGTTATAACAGAAAATAACATGTATCCAATACTTATGAGTGTTACTATATATATATATATATATATATTAGATTTGGGTGTTTGCACCTGCGGCTTTTACACGTTTGTTTTTTAAGTAGCTTTACAGGGACCTAGATCTGATGCTTTTGTTGTATTAGGAACTTAAAATTCCTAACAGGAGTAAGGTGGGATAAGGTGGGCCTAGAAGTGGTGTTGATCTCTGTGTTGATTAAGTATTAGTGTAGTGGCTCCAATAATTTTTTTTTGTGTCTTTTCTTATGTTCTTCCGGTGGGAGGTTGCTTTGTTTAGATTAGCTCACTTGGTCTGTGCGCCAGTGCCTCCCTGGTTGATGGGGATGTTGAGTCTTGATCCTTTTAGGGCCCTCCAATTTGAAGTGGTCTTCATCACTTGATGGGGCGCAGAAGGTATCGGGGCTGGATGGCTGTTTTATAGTGATGTTGTAGCTTATTCTGTCGTGGATTATATATATATATATATATATATATATATATATATATATAATTTATGACATAGATGTATGTTAGTGTCACTGCATGGGTACCTATTTTATTTGGCACTGCTTGTGTCGTGTCAGGTTGTGTTTTTTTTTTTCGGGTTGAAGAGTTTTGGGGTTTAGGCCTGGCCAAGCCTCCTTGGTCGGCAGGGGCGTTGTTGCAGGCTAATCAAGGTAGAGCAGTTTCTTTTCTAGCGATTGTGAATGCGGACTCTGTTAGCAGTTTATTGTGGCATTAATATTGGTGTTCCGTTGAAGTAGACATCAGCATTTTTGGTCAGCAGTCAGATTCTCTATGATTAGCTTTGATTTTGTTTTGGGTTTTGAGTTCTGGGTTAGGCAAAGTATTGGATTTGAATGATTATAGGCATTTTTGGAGGTTGAACTGGGAATAAACTTAAACGCGCATATGTGCGAATCTATGGGCTGGTGCATGTGGACGTGTGAATGAGTGAATACGCATACGAACATGTATTGGTATACAGACACATGTACAGATGAATATATGCACACACACACACACACACACACACACACACACACACACATATATATATATATATATATATATATATACATACACACAAATTAAAAAATTTTCTTTTTATCTACGTGTCAATTTATCCGTTAGATTTTAAAATTTAATAATGCTGATCTCTATTTTAATCAAATATAAATTTTAAAGCCTGAATAAAATATTTTTAGAATCTGATCTGATATTCTTCAAATTAGAAATTATTTAATTTTGATTGGTTTACACTCTCTATGTAACAATGCCTCTCTGATTAAGGGCGGGGTTTGGCTAGTTTTATACCTTTAAAAATATCTTCAACATGAAATAAACCTTATCACTTGATAAGACACAAATAGTGTTGTAACAAAATCGCTACTTTTGTAGTGATATCATAGCATTTTCAGTAGTGATATTTTGTAGTGATATTTTGTAGTGATATCATAGCATATTCAGATCTGTTTTGCTGTATCTCAGCGAAACAGATCCGTCTGCGGATGACTATTTATGCTCTCACATCCTGATTGATCACTTTGGAAGAATGGTGGATTTTAGAAAAAAAATAGTTACTCTAGCATATACGCATCGTTCGTTTAGTAATGAATTAGAGCACACTCAGCTATTGGCGTGTGTATACATGATATATCACACGCTAAGTCTGCCTCCTTCAACTGAGCACCCATATCTCAGCAGTAGAACCGCCGACTGACGCCGATTTAGTGGGTTTCAATCCTGGGTAAAAATCAATCGGAATGTCTAACCGTACTGATGAGCTGTCATACAACAAAATATATCTGCCTGCGGATGATTATATATATATATATTCTTAATTTGTAAACGGTTTATTACGCGACCTAGGTTTCTTCCAAATGATGCCATCAGGCGATTTGCAATCACGTAATGGGAAATTTTTGAAGGTACAAATTACAAGAAATTATAACATTTTTATCCATGGTTGTATGAACCTAATAGGTATTTTATGGTATGGCTAAACTTTGTCATAATGTCTGTTCTTTCATTCAATAATTCATTTTTGCTTTGGAATAGCATATTCACTAACTTTTCTTCTTTATATGATCCCAAATATTTTTGTTTTGACACTTTATTTGGGATCAACCAAAGACATCTTTAAAAACAGTTGGTTTAATCACAGGTCTTCATTTAAAATAGAAAACTTAAAAATTGTACAAAATTGGTTACCTATGTGTGTAAATTGAAATTGATATACATAAAAGAACCAGACATAACATGAAGTTTAGTGAAAATTGCCAAGAATTACAATGGTGGCAAAATATACAGACTGTGCCAGGAAAAATGTTAGCGATTTGACTTGAAAAAAGTTCATTAAAAAAACGGTAAAATCAGTTATTGCAAATCGTCTGAAGACACAACATGGTAGAAACCTAGCTCGCGTAATAACTCGTTTACAAATGAAGACTATTCAAAAGTTCTACAATATAATTGCATTGAACACGTTTTAATACAACTGTGTACTGGTCTAATTTTATTATGACCAAAAACTAAGTAATTAAACAAACAATCAAGCAATCTCTCTCTCTCTCTCTCTCTATATATATATATATATATATATATATTATAAATTATATTTGAGAACATGTACATCATTTTTCTATATATACCAACGAAAAGGTACGTTTGTTTCGACATTTATCCTCTGATGAGACATTGAAGTTTCAATGTCGAAGCAAACGTACCTTTGTCGTGGATATATATAGAACATTTATGTACATGTTCTAAAATATAATTTATAATAACTATTCACAGCTCTATATATTATGTATTGAGCACTGTTTTAAATTAATGTTTTGGACTTAGTAAGAATTCTTTCTTCGTTCTGTATTCACTCGGATATATATATATATATATATATATATATATATATATATATATATATATATATAAATTACAAAAAAGGTAATTTTGTAGTGAATACTGGTGTTTCTTTTCTGTTGGCGTTCATGTTTCTTAACATTAGAAGTGATAACAGAATCAACAATTCTTCCACTAACTTGGCTTTATGCGGTTCAAAACTACGAAATTTTATATAGAAGGAAACAGCCTTTCGTAAAGCACATCATTCTTTTAGATCTTTCAGTCGCGAAAGACCTCGGTGAAGCAATGTTATGTTATTGTTTTGTAGAAAGGCATATCACTCGTTAAGGTCTTTCGAGGCCCATATTTGCTATATTTGCTTTCGTATCCGAAACGTAAATGAAGTCATTTCTAAAGAATTAATGGATATTTAATACGACATTATTTGTCATAGCTATAAGCTTTACATTTTTTAGTGAATACACGTGCTTGAACATACATCATACATGTTTTTCTTTAAGCAGAATAATTGACGTTTGAGATTTACGAGAGCCTTCAATATATTAAATGCGTTCTTTGGCAGGTTTAAAACATCTGTTATTTTGTCAATTTTGCCGGTTGATTTTTCGCTTAACACATTCCAAATCTCAAACATCTGTTGTTTTCTTTTGAAATAATATTTCTATGCTTCGATGTCACATTTTGTGCAATATTCCTAAGTTATTTTTGGCAACATTCACCGTTTGTGTTTATTTAATTTAAGAATAATTTTATTGTCAGTGTTAACGTCGATGTTTCAAATTCTTCAATTTTGTTGTAATTCTTCTTTCGTGTTTTTCTTTTTTGTCGTCCTAGTATTTTGTTGGTTAATGTGTTTAAGTTGACATTTTACATTTTATCTTAAATCTTTTGTTTATTTTCCCCAATGAGTTATTAGTTATTAGCTTTACTTTCGTCTTTGTTACTTACAGTTGCTTTGATTTAGATCTCTTTGGTTCATTATTAATAATTTTAAAATGACTACCTTTGGAATTTGGTGAAAGTTGATTTCGCGAGTTACAAATGTATAGTCATTAAATTTGTTTACCAGTGTTACCTATAATATTTTAAAGTTCATTAATCAACAAAGAGTTTACTAATATCAGTCACGTTTTATGAATGATCCCTAAGAAAAATATGTACAGTCAATATACACCATAATCTTTAGTGGTATTAAACTCTCCTAAAGAGCAGATGCGCACAGATTTATAGCGCCAAGTGTTAGCTCCGGTGGTTTCCGTTATATCGTCAAATCTCTCCTAAAGAAATTTTGATAGTCTGGAATCATTACTATTTAACCCGTACATGGGGGAAATGTGCTAGATTCATGTTTTGAATCGTGCAAAAATGAACTCAATCTTATTCGATTATTTTGCATTGAAGCGCCAACTTTAGACAATTAATCAAATGAAAGAAGAAGATAAAATAATTCAAAAACCTTGTTAATTAAAATCATGCATTTAACTAAAAATCCTCGGCAGTATAAATAGCAAAAGGAAAAATTATAGAAAAAGTTGAATGGTTTTTCGCTCAGTAATCAGAGAATAAGAAATCAGTTGCGGACTACGACTAAAAAGAAGGTGAATGAGTCCACGAAATATATATACATTAATAATATTCCAACATATGTATGATAGGAGTGCTTTCTGTTGCAGTGGATGTCGGCTCCGAACAAGAAATCGGGGAGCTGAGTTCGAATTCTACTTGAATTCCTTGCATTCACAGACGCGCAAATATCCGCGGGAAAGTATTATTCCGTCTCTCCCCTCCAGTTATGGGTAAAATAACAAGACAAATTGGGTTCCATAGCTTTGGTTGGCAACCAATCTTACCGAAGAATGTAATGGCAACCTATTGCGGGATAATCTTCTGCTCAGTCAGTCATGTCTCTTTTGAGACATGATCGCCCAAGCGTGTATGGCATTTAACTGATTGAATGATGTAAGATAGAATGAATAAAGATCAAAGCAGGAAATGTGTCTTAATCTAACATATTTCACTTTTATTAAAAAGAAATCTGGTTAATGGGAAGAAATATGAACACCCCCCCACACACACCAAACATTATACTGGAATGTTGTTAGAGGTTTGATTCTTATTGGTCAGTTATGTGTCACGTGTAACAAATCAATAGACACTAACTTTAAATGTAAGTGTATGTGTATATATTAACGCATGTTTGTTTATATGTATGTGTGCGAAGTAATACTCTTTTCAAGTGTATCAAAACAATGGACGATATTTTAAATATGTGTGTGAGAAATCTTGGGTGGTCAAATGCATAAATATGTGTTTGCTGGTCGGTGACATTAGTGAATCTGTGTATGATTAAACGAAATACATTTCCGTTTCTTTTTTTATTTTATTTCCTTGACTTTAACCAGATCTTTGAAGAAATCTTAACATCTGCGAAAAATGTTAGATTAAGATACATTCCTACTTTGTTCTTTATTTCTTCTATAGTCTTGTCAGATTTCATTCCATATATTAAACTGATAATAACATTCATGTAATAATCTTATTACATTGTCACAATCATTATTTTTGGTTGCATAAAGAATGGTGCTCAAATTTTATCAAATTCTTCTCCAGAATTTTCAAGCTAAAATCTGAACAACGCACAAGACATAGCCTGAAGGTAGGTCAAAGCAAATTGTTGATTGTAAATTAGCTACCCATAGTTCTTAACACCGGATGGACTGGAACAGTTACGCGAATCTTGAAATTGACATTTACGAATGTATATAGGACAATGCTGAGAAATTCTTTTACTGTAATTGTGCATTTCTGCCTTTTTAACTAACCAACAAAATCTTTAAAACGAAATAATTGAATGCATTTAATCAGGATAAACATATAATGAAAATTATCTTGTTCATAGATTTATATTGCCAGATGTAAAACATTACAATTATTAATGAAACCTGAAAACACATAAAATGGGGATAAAACTAACGGTGACAGCAATCATAGGAATACAACTGATAGATAAATGTATATCGTAATTGTCCATAGAATACAATGTGGAGGGCGTCATACATATAAAAGGAATTATCTAAAATACAGAAAAAGTCGGAAAGGATAACAGGTGGAGCAAAAGGTTGCACTTGATTGCTGCCCGATAAGAGAGAAACGCAGGCGAGCAAAGAGAACTGAAATGGGAGAGATGTGATAGATGAGCATGGAGTATAGAGCAGTTACTGATTTTTGTTTTGGAAGGAGCAAGGGAAGAGTTTTGTTTCGTAAAAGATCCTCAAGAACAGATAATTATGATGTGTCTGTTTGTATTTGTTGGGTGGGGTGCATGTGTTCGATCGGTACACACATAATAGTTACACATAAACACACACACACATATATATATATATATATATATATATATATATATATATATATATATATATATTATGCTCTCATTACGATTGCGCTCTCTAGAGAAGAATATTTTAAAAACAGTTTCCACTTCTGCGATATAAGCATTACTCTTCAGAAATGAATAGAGTTCTTTTGGTGACTGTCGTGTTTATACACTGCTTATATACAACAAGTTACCGTCTCTGATTTCATGCGCCTTATGGTTAAGGGGTAGCGACTCCGACTCGCAACAAATCGTTTGAGTTTCGATTCTGGCCAGAAGCATGTGGATGTGTCTAGCCACACTGATGAGCTGTAATATAGCAAAACAGGCTTCTATGTGGATGACTAATATATATATATAATTACACTACTGGCCATAATTATTAGGCCACCCCAGTTTTTTAAAGAAAATAATATATTTCATACTATTTTTGGTGTTTATTGCCAAGTAGATAATTCTAAATGAAAATAGAATGGTTCTTTTGTTATTAATATGCAAAACTTTACAAGACAAGGAAGCAAAGATAAAGTTTTCCGAGTAACCGTAAATTTTCTTCATTCTTTTATTGGTGAAACTGCAATATAAGTAATTGTTAAATATTTATAAATTCATTTGATGCACATGTTATTGTGCAGTATTAACAAAAGAACCATTCTATTTTCATTTATAATTATTAACTTGACAATAAATTTAAAAAAATAGTATGAAATAAATTATTTTTTAAACACTGAGGTAGCCTAATAATTATTACTGGTAGTATATATATATATGTGTGTGTGTGTGTGTGTGTGTGTGTGTGTGTTCACTCGAAAAAGGCTAGTATGTAATCAGACAAACTTCAAATAGCAGTTATACCAATTATCAATTGGTAATATTTATTACATTTTAATTCATACGTTTCCATGATTATTTATAGCTTTGACTTTGTAACAAATGAGCAGGAGATTTAGTTTAATTCAAAATAAGGAATGTTTTTTATTATGATACGATTTGGAATAACGCCTATCAATAATTTCAGCGAAATCATCCATTCACGTGTCTCAACGCGTTACTACTTAAAATAAATCGCCTTTTTATTCATTTTTTCACCCTTGCAGATAATTTAATAAATACCTGAATGTTCAACACTTGCTTCATTTTGAGAAAAGATTCCAAATATAAGATATGGAGATATTTTCAGTGATTTCTTTTTTACGTAATTATTCTGAATTTTCATGAATCATGTATAGAACAAAATACCGACAATATGACCCCATGGAAGTCATATGATAAAAATTAATTTTCTTTCTAGAAAGTAATAGATGCGACCTCTTCTGACAGTAGCCTATATATATGTGCCTAAATGCAAATGGGCATATTTGAACTATTCAGAAAAATCGATGAGATTTGATTAAAAAATCACATTTTTAGAGTTAATAGCAACATATAAATATGAAGACTTCATTCAAGGTTACGACTAAACAAGGGAACGTTCATCTGGATTCTCGGCATGTCATTCTGCCAATCAATCTCTCATTTTAGAACTTACATGATAATTAATATACAGTATTTCATAAAGCATCCAGTCGTTGTAATATCGAAACGAACAATCGTGTTAATAATATAAATAGCATTAATATGGACACTGAAAGTGCACTGAAATAAAAAAAGGTTTTATTTAATAGTCAATCAACCAACTTATACTTCATTTGCAAGAAGATAACATGGAATATTATAATTATTTCTTCCAAGGAAAAAATACAAAATGCCATGTACAAATCATTATATATATATAAGGCAATATTTTTTTTTTTGTGTGTGTGTGTGTGTGTGTGTGTGTGTGTGTGTGTGTGTCTGTTTGTTTTTTATACAAATTTACAATTTTTATCCGATTCTTACCAATCTTCACACAAATATTTTTTAAGCATCCGGTCAGGTCATGGACTAGATTATTCTTTTCCGATTTCTCCCCCGATATCGGAAATCGATACCCCGATATCCGATCAAGTCTGATCAAGATCAGGATTTCAACCCTTTTATCATGTTTCTTGTTGCCGAATTTGCTCTAACTTCGTAAAATTATAGTTTTTAATCTCAAACATTAGTAGATCTTCTCAGACGACTCATTTTCCCCGATATCGGTAATCGATACTCCCGATATTATACCGAATCTGATCAAAAACTGATATTCAGACATGAATATGGCTCATTTTCTCCAATTTTACTTCCGATGAGTACAATAAATTTTCATGGACTTACTTAGGTTAGATTATCCTTGGATGACTTATTTGACTCCGATATTGGAAATCGATATCATATCGAGTCTGATTAAAATCAAGTTTTCAGCCCTTTCATTTTGGTTTTTGCTTCGGGTTTTGCTCTAAATAGGTATAATTGTAGTTCTTAGTCTCAGTCATGATACCATTTGCTCAGAGAAGTTATTTGGCCTTCAAAATTCAGTTTGGCGACGGAAAACTTTTTTGACATCGATACCGGAAATCAAAATTTGACTTAAAGACATTCACATTTTTCTTTCAATCCACGGTTTCGCTTTGAGTGGAAACAACTATTGCATTTTAGTCTTTCGTGTAAACGTCCAAAGAGTCTTAGCCGCAGGATCAAGGATTAGTTTTAAAGCTTTCATTACATCCGTGCAACGTCGGGTTATACTGCTAGTCTTACATAAAATATTTTAAGAAATCCTACCATTGGTACATTTGAATTCTTATCTTCTTTTATCATTCTTATTCGCTTTTTAACTTTTTTAAATACAGGGTTAATATTTATACGTGTCCAGTGAAAAGGGGAAACCAAAAAAAAAAAAAAATGAAGATTACTAGTAGCGCAATAATATAGTCTTCAGCAAACAGCTTTTTTCCTTTACATTACTTTATGGCAGCCTAAACTTATATCTATTACTCCCTTGAAATTATAGTGGAATCTTTATGAGAATTTGTGACGCACATTTGTTTTAGATTTAACAGGATACCTCTAGATTATATATCCCAGATAACCTCAGAAATTTTACAAGTATATGAAAAAACAGTAGTCTTGTATTCAATATTACTCACCACCCTACGCATTTATTCAACACGATCTACTGATCTGTGATGTTTCTAGCAAGTTAAAAACGATACAACGCTAAACATTTCCAATACTTTACACTAAATAAAAATATTTTGAAAATATAAATATAAATCATTTTTGTTATGTTCATGATCTAATGTGTGTACAAACAGTTTAATCATTTTACTCTGATCAAACAGATCATAATCGGGTAGAATATAGATGACTTGTGAATGTGTGTTTCATTTTGATGTGCTGACGTTGGTGGATATACGTTGTAGTCATATGATGATGCGTCGATATCGACTAGGAACGAAAAATATAAGAGCCGAGTTCGGATTCTAGTTAAAATCTCTGCATTCAATTACGCACAAACATTAAGAAGTATTAACCCGACATGTTCTACCAGTTAAAGGTGAAATCAGCCCGTTAAGTGCCATACGAGATACACGCTTTGGGGGAATCATGTCTTAAAAGAGACATGACTGACAGGGCAGAAGATTATCCCGCGGGAGGTTGCCATTGCTTACTGCGGTAGACTGGTTGCCGACCAAGTCTACAGTACCCAGTCTGTCCTATTATTTAACCCTTGACTAGAGGGAAAAGACTGATTAATACTTTTCCTAAGGGTATTTGTGCGTAAGTGAATGTGACGAATTCAACTGGAATTCGAACTCGGCACTCCGATTTGTCGTTCCGAGTCGATATCCATTGTACCACAACGCACATTTAACAGGACATATTTGGTTCTATAGCCATTGATTGGAACCAGTCTACCACACAAAATAATGGTAACCTGCTGTGGAAAAATCTTCTTCCCAGTAAGCCATATCTCTTTCGAAACATAATCGCCAAAGCGTGTATTAAATATGGCACTTAAATGACTGATGCTGAATTGCACAGTTTTAAAGAAAAAGTTAAGTGATTGTGATAAGAGCTTGATTCTTATGTTTCCATGGCTAACTAAGAGCAAATCTATATTGGTACAGTGTATTTATGTCTTATTCCGAACAGTGGATAATTGTTTACACCATCAAACAGAAAATCCACGGAAACTAAGAATACACGACCATGGCAAATTTTGTTTTTTCACGATAGCGTAATGTCAATAAAAATGCTATCAATCAAACGAAATATACAGGAATACTTTCAGAGCCACCAATCTGTTCTTGAGACATAATTCCCACCTTTATAGGATACAATGGACTAACAAATTCTCTCAACAGAACTAGCACTAAGTAAGATGCAGGAAATGTTATAAACATCTTGCAAGTACATCCCAAGCGAAATATTTGTGGAGTCAACACCTGACGAGTTATAGCTAATTTGTGCGTACATGAAGGGTACCCACAACTTACTCGAGAAGTGGTCTTTCTTTATAAGCTCATCTTTGTTTGTTTTCCTTAGTAAACGATCGATTTTTTGCGTTGTGTGTCCATCTAATTACATCCATCTGTGTATGGATGATTTAGTTTAGCGACATACCAATCTCTATAGGTTGTCTTTTGCCGAAATATAAATATTACGTACACATTTTCTTTTTCGTCAATAATGGTTTTAGATATACAAATCTTACTAATTAACCCATACATGGGGAGAGTTTGATTCATGTTTCCTAAAGCTCCTTGCAAGTAACTGAATATAATGATCCCAACTGGAACTGGAACTCGTCTCTCCGAAACTAGCATTTTCAAGCTGTCACCCATTTTGTACTGATCAGACTCAACATTGCTTAACTTAAATGATCGTACGTGTTCCTACGGGATAAGTGTAAGCGTAGATAATTGGCTTTATACTTGGTTATTTTTATAATAATTCTTTTGAAAGTGTGTGCGTTTCCGGGTAATTTTGAATGTCATTTAAGTGAGGAAAAAAAAAACAAGCAATACAGATAAAGAAAAAAATAATAAAAAAGAAAGGTTAGGAATTTTCTGGAAAGTGTCAATTAAAAATACTAATATGACCAACACCGAAGACACTTAAAGGCAGAGAAGGTTTAGAGAGAGATAAATATAGAGAATTTGCACTAGGGGAAGAGTGATGAAGAGTAAAATGATTTTCTTTCCTAATTAAAAAATGTCCTATCTTGCGCCATGACCTTCCTACAGCGATATGTTGACATTTAGAAAACTTCACTGATTGTCTGATAAAAATGGGTCCAGCTTAGAGTAGAACATTCTTTTCTTCTAAAATGAGTGCTTCAAAAAGCCTCACCAACGATTTAGAAGGAAACTTCGTGGGTATTTCATTTGACATGAGAATCTAAACTATAACTGGGTGTTGTTTATTTCTTGACGTTACTTCAAGCGGACATCTTCTGTTCTCTCCTTCTACATTTTATGAAGATTTGTAATCATAAGAACACTGCAGTTCTATTAAACCATTGACAAAAAAAAAACTGATTAGAGTTATTTAAAAAGAAAAGCAACTGAATATTGTGGAATAAATGTTCAGTCAATTTCGAGGAATATCGACTATCAAACAAATAAAGAACAAATGGAATAAACAAACAACGGTCAGAATGTATGAAATTTACTGTGGGGATCATATTTACTTGACATCAAGGTTCAACAATCAAGAATCTAGCCTCAAACATCAAACAGGAGCATGGGCTTTAAATATGTAAATATATCAAGCATAAGAATGACAAAGGAAATAGGAAAAATTAATACGGGATGAATAGATAGAAATAGACCTATCATTTTAAAAGTATATATATATATATATATATATAGATAGATAGATAGATAGATAGATAGATAGATAGATATGAACATACTGTTTGAAAGATAAATATAGGTTATGAAAGAAAAATATATTTAGATAATTATCAATAGGCATTCAAACACGCACACACACAAGCACACGCATATATATATGAATAGACTGTACTAGATAGATATTAATAGATACAGATAGATATAGATGAATAAACAAAGATAGATAGATAGATAGATAGATAGATAGATAGATAGATAGATAGATAGATATGAAAATACTGTTTGAAAGATAAATATAATTCATGAAATAAAAATA
>JBBBDQ010000568.1:65000-117500 GCA_037127315.1 Ascarosepion bandense | reverse complement strand
ATATATCTATAGATATGTCTGTGTTTATGCATACAATATATATTGTTGTAGGATTGGATTTTTTTCTATGCAGTTTACATTAGAATATTTTTATGTAACGTTTTCTGTGCTCTTATGATTTTTTTCATAAGTTCACATGAAGAATCACATGATTACGTAAAACTTAACCACATTACTCCTGTCTATCATTTTTAATGAAGCCTGCATATATGCATATATATATATATATATATATATATATATGCATAGAAAGAGAGAGAGAGAGACAGACAGACAGACAGACAGACAGACACAGAGATAGATAGATAGATAGATAGATAGATAGATAGATAGATAGATAGATAGATAGATAGATAGATAATGAATTATTAAAGAAGAATAGTCCTTTTAACATGGTATCTTATTTGGTAAACTGTAAACAAGTATATAATTTACAGTTCAGCTGGCTAGATGTAGGCCTAACTTCTATGCTAAGCATTTCATCTCACTTCTCGATTGTTTAAAACCAGATTTATGTTTTCCAGCCTGATTTTATCGCCTAAAATATAAATGCAATATAAATTGATAAATAGTCTCCTCGTAATTATTCATTTCTCCTTCGTCTCAGTGTTATCGTTTCCTTCCCTCATCCTTCCGTACCCTGTAACAACTTGTTTCTTAGTCGTTTCACTAACTTGCATGGGGTAATAACGATTAAAAATAGCTAGACATTAAATAATTTTTATTCTAATAACTTCATTTCGCACACGTCTTGTCAGTGGAATTCATTGACTCTTGCTTCACTGCTGCCTCTTAAATATAAAGTCAATCGTCAGGTTCTGTTTTTGTCTCCTTGAATTTTAATTTCTTATTGGCCTTTCTCCACATTAATATATTTTATTCACTGATATAACCCCATGTGTTTTAGTGGCATTTTTACCTGAAATGATTAAAAAATAGATTGAAATCTCTTCTTTCTTCATAATAAAATATCCTGTGTATATTGTTACTGCCTAATCTAGTTCGTGACGTTTATGAACAATGTTATCTGTGAATACAAGTAAATAGACGATATGGAGGTCTAATATATGACTTGCTCGCCATATACATGTATAGCGATGTAGAATGTGTTTATAATTAAAATTTTGGACTCACTTGCCTTTAACTTGACCGAGATTGTGGCTCAAGTATCTACCTCCCCCCAAGAATATAAAGTGGGATCAACGCCAATATCGCTGAACCTCCCGCTTTCTCCTCATATGCATTACCTTCCATTCCCCGTCCTAAAGTCATCGTCATACAGCCGACCGAGTTAAAAGTATAATTGTTTTACCTCGGGCCTGGTAGAGAACTTTCCTTAACAAAACGTTTACTTTAATGAGAAGAACATAGAATGTTAGTTTCTCTTAAGGGGCTCCGCTGTCTGGCACAGTATAGCACCAACTCCAGATGTTAACGTTAAATACAATCAACTCCTGTCAAAACACAAATCCTTCATCATCGGGCACCCATTTCAACAAAGTCTGATCTTGCAATAACAATCATTTAGAAGGAATTTTTTCTCAGAGGGATGGGAGACACTGCTCTGTAAGCAAATGTGAGTGCTTGCTTTCTTTTTCAACAGTGCGAGTTAAATCATATCCTGAAGCCAACATTAAGCCTTCGAATGTAAGTGTTCTTCATTTACAAGACCACACACGATAACATTATTCAACAAAAACAATGAATTTTTTCATGTCGTCTTCATTTAATTATTATTATTATTATTATTATTATTATTATTATTTCAAGAGAAATAAACCAGTGGTTTTCAACGGAGAAAATAAACGTAGAGATCTAGTATCCGCGATATTATCAGGAGAGTGGTTATCATCATTTTGGATCGCATTTCCAACAAGTACAACAAAGACAACCTAACTTGAGAACTGTTACCATTGTACCAGCGATAATGGACATACACTGAACTACTATTTTCCAAATCAGTGTAGAATCACTATAGCTGAAATCGCGCAGATCTCTCAAATTCAATTCAACTGTAATTCCACCTTATTTTCCCCCGAGAAGAGAATCTCTATGAGCGATATGGCCATAATTCTGCCCCTGGCTACTCCTCTCATCTGTAAACTTGATCACCAGAAAATTTGCAATTGTTTTAAAGAAATGTGTTCCTGAACAGGCTCCTGTTTACCAAACTCCACAATAAATGCCTCACTGTTTCTTGCTTTTAAGTAGTTTGGAAATTCTCTTCTGTAGTTCCTGATGAAAATAATATAGGTGAACATACTGACCCCTTAAATTTATCGCCCTTTACGATATTTTTGGTTAAGTACTAAAGTCTGGAAACCATATAAAGTTAGTTAGGCATCTCCCTTCAAATAGATTTCTTTCGGATAAACATTTTTATGGCTTTGTTTCTCCAGGTATTTCGGCGATATGTTAACAGTTATTTATTAAATAATGACTCTCTCCACTGGGCCATGTCTCCTTAAGGATATAGACGTTGATGATTTCAATACCAGGCTACAGCAGTCGTGAACAAGTAACTTAGTCTCTCCGGTTAGAGGGAGATAACTCCTGACTACCAAAAGTCGTTTTGCACAAGGAGTGAGAATATACCCCAGTGATCGCAATAAAGGGTTCAGTTTGAAATTGCTAGCATCTAGAAGACCGGCGTTTAAAATGGCTGAAAAGTCATACAAATGATAACCAAGGTGAGGACAATAGTCCAAATAGTGTAAATAGTTTAAATACTACCTCAACTCAGAAATATAGACAAATACTATAATGCAGAGACGTTCTTTCTAAAAATAATTCTGTTTGGATACCGCCTCTGTTTTTTAAGTGAATTGAGTAAATTACGTTCCTGTTTCTCCTTGTGACATGTCAATAAATAATTTTATTAACTTTTATTGTACACACACACACACACGCACACGCACACACACACACACACACACACACACACACATATATGTTTATATATATACATATATATATATATTTGTGTGTGTGTATGTTACACAAATAGCAACCAAGATGAGGACAATAGCCCGAATAATGTAAATAGTGTGAAATACCACCTCATCTCAGAAAAATAAAGAAATACTGAAATGCAGAGACGTTCTTTCCAAAAATATTTCTGTTTGGATATCTGCTCTGTTTTTAAGTGAATTATGCGCGCGTCTGGGTGTGTGTGTGCCTGAGACAGAGAGAGAGAGAGAGAGAGAGTGAGAGAGAAAAAGTGTGTGAGAGAGAGAGGGAGATAGAGAGAGTGCGCTCTCGTATATGCAGGCGCAAGTGTGTTTGTCTATCTTTAGTAGTGTCTTCATACATGTCTTTGTTTTTCTCTTCTTGACCTCATGTGCTCGAGATCGAATTGGTCGGCTTTTATCGATCTTTTATTTTGTCCCTTTATATACGTTTCTATAACTCCATGTGCGCGTGTGTTTGTGTGCGAGCATTTAGGCATTGCTATGTTTTTGCATAAACATAGCAATGCCTAAATGCTCGCACACAAACACACGCGCATATGGAGTTATAGAAACGTAAGGTGAGTATATTTATGTAAAAACGTGGGTGAGTATATTTATGTAAAAATTACAATTTAAGATCTGCGATCAATCATTTTCTAAATCGATTCTTCTTTGTATTACTTTATTATTAAATTATTTTGCAACCTTATTTAATTTTCTGAACACTGTTTTAATTTATTGGTCTCCTTTACAAAATCACTTTTCATTTTAGTTTCTTCAGCGTGTGAAGAACTCTGACAATACCTCCAACTACCTAACTGGTGGATTACACCCACGAATTCGATTGCACTTGATATTTAAGTTTCGTTTTTCTGCCAGTTCACTATGAGAGTAATTTATTTCTTGAAGTAGATACCAAAATCTGTTGTCAGTAATACTGACTGGTGATACACGAAAATGTTGTAAGCTTTTCATACTAAAACAGAATTACAATTTAATTGAAACAACCTTCTTTATTATTGTTGTATGTTAAAAAATAAGAATAATATAAATATTTTAACATACGAACAGCCAGAATTACATTAAACTAATATATTTATGACAATAAACACAACACATGAACTTTTGCTGGAGGTACGCGAATCATTTTTTTATAAAATGTTTTGCAAAAAAAGAAACATTCCGACAACATTTTGTAAATATTGCAGTAATGGATTTTTCAGTTCACTATCAAATAAAAAACTATCATGGATTGTTTCGTCGCAAGTCTGTTGAAATACTTAGCTCGTCATCAAATTGGAAAAAGAAGTTTAAAAATCCTGGATTTTACCTAAGTCAAATTTCATAGTATGTTTTGCCTAAAGATGGCTGAAATATCGTGATTATAGTAATTAAGATAAGAACAGATGTTGGAATAAACCAATGTAATTTAAGACCATAGAATTGTGTTGAGTAATGAGTTTAATGGAAAATAAATAAATGGACATATATAAATAGAATCAGAAAGAGAGAGGTTTAGGGAAAATAAAGAAAAATTGAAGAAGGTCACACTTAAAGGATATATTGAAGTTAATTGGGAAAAACAAGACACAACCTAAAAATCTTGTTTACATGTTTGTAGAACGTAGACTAGAATGCGTAGAAAAAAGCCTTCGTAAACTTGGCAATAAAGCTGAGAACAACAACCCTGACTGTGTAAATAATGAAAATATTTTCAGTTTTCAAAATAGTTGTAACCGCAGATAACAGGAGAATCTTGTTCCCTCACTTATACATTGATTTTTAGCAATACAGTATCAAATGGAAATATTTCAAATTAAAATCTTCGCGACATGATTTCCTTAGACGTTACGCAACAATTTATGTTTATTGCTAAATTCTCTCTCTCTCTCAAAGATAACAAAAAAAAAACTTATTCTGAATTTTGATGATCTATACTTCCAGCAATCGCCCCTAAATTATGCAAATATTGTAATAGTAATAAATAAACAAACTATTTGCCAGACACAGGCGTAAAACTAACATTTCCTACTTTGGAAGTATTTTCCCAATAATCTCTTTAGTGCGTGTTCGTGGCTTTGAGAAAGAACAAACAGAATATGGTTATGTGTATGGCTGTAAATGTACTTAGATACACCTTTTGGGAAGAAAATGAATTTGTTATAAGCAGTTAAGTAAAAGCCATAGCCATTTGGTTTAAAACGTTCTAATTGTGTTGATTCTCTTCGTCTTCCTTGAATATTTTTAGAATTTGAATCATAAAATGCCACACTTCTTTTCTTTTTTTGGCTTTAAGTGCGTCATGATTTATTTTAGTAGAAATTTAGCAAATTAACTTTAAGTAAACACCGATGACAACAACGAAAATAATTTTATTAGTATTCATATTCATTTACTTTTCAAGCCAGTTGGAACTAGTAGCTTCTTTAAGGTCATGCGACAGCAAGTCCCTTCCAGACGGCATTCTTTTCTCAATTTGAGTTGATTTAAGAATGGTGTCGTCGGCATGTCCTCAATTCTTCGATTTGTAAATTTTTAACATTTGGCAAGTCCTTGTTATGTTTTAGAATCAGTTTAATGTCCTGTGAACATCATCTCGGAACAAGGGAGAAACAATTTCGAATTCCAGTTGTACTCGTTGCATATACGCGCAAATACACTTGGGAACGTTATTAATAACTCTCTTCTCCCTCCAGCTATGGGTTAAATGGCATGACAAATTGGATTCTTTAGCGTTGATGGGCAATAAGTCTACCGAAGAAAGTAATGGCAACCGACTGCGGGAAACACTTCTGCCCGTTCAGTCATGTCTTTTTCGAGACATGATCACCCAAGCGTGTATCACGTATGGCATTTAACTGGCTGACAGTAGATTATTATTCTACTGATAAAAATAAGGTGACGACAACTATCTCCTTCGCTGTCTCTGATATATCTTTGGTTCAGACAATTAAGATATGAGATCTATGCTGAGAGATTGAATAATATAAATAAATAACCCCCCTAGGATAGATATTCGTATTTTCAGTTACTTAGGGATTAGGTTAATGACGTAAATGAAAACTATTATCAATATTTGAATAGATTCGGCATCAATTGTAACACCATAGTGGACGAAAGCTGGAATAAATATGGCTGATGTTAACCTTTGGTAAAACAAACTATTTGTGCCTTCTCGGGATCACGTTTTACATTTACATGAAATAATGTGATTATATTGATTCATTTGCTAAGTCTACTGCTAAGATTGGTACACACTGCCGTTCCAGACAATATTTTATCGCCAGAATCTATCTTGCTGTTATATAAATCTACTATTCGTTACTTCATTAAACATTGTTGCCGTATCCTGTATTGTTATATATCTTGAAATGCTTGACAATATCCAAATAAACATTTGTAAAATGTTCGGTGCTGACCTGGTATTTCAGCGCCATCTTCTGTGGTAGAGCTTCCTTCTGTTATTTTTTATTTAAATAATGTTATGACAAATCATCTAGTGATTTTTCCTCTTTACTCCGTCGACCTCATAAATATAAGCGTACGACTAAATTGGCATGTAGGTCTCATCGATTTTTTTAAAATAGCTATATATCCTGGGTATGACGGTAAAATGTATCCAGCATCAAAGGCTCAGATCGGGAGGTTCTGAGGAGTATTGAACCACCTCTAAATTGCTGTTGTTCCCAGATTCCATCGAGTTGTAGCACCTGTTAGGGTCCCTACTATGGGTAAATAGTAAAACCCCCAAACAAACTGGTGTCAAAACACTATGAAAGTATAAAAATACACTTTTATGGAAATATATACATAAAAAAAGAATTTGATACAAAAATATATATTTTTGAAGAAAAAAGTTATCAGCAAAACGTTTTTGAATACAAAACTAGAAGAGATTTTCAGTTTTCTAAAATTAAAAAAAATAAAAACCAACATTTTTTAAAAAAATCCGACTAAATCAAACTCCTCACTATAAACGAACATTAAAAATACCTGAAACCCCTAACCTTTTTGTTATTAAATAACCTATAGAGGTTGATATGCAATTAAACAAGACTCAAACTCAAACTTAAATAGCTATAAATAACCGTTATTTCTATTGTATTAGTTTCATCTTTCGCACTATTCTCATGTGTGACTCTCTTTCGGCTTATTGAATTCCTGTCAAGTCACAACATTTAAAAATTCAAATGCACCATCAATCACCATGTTCATTCTTTCCGGTTACTGTTTTTGTATTGCCTTTCTCTTTTGACAAATATATTCTCATTTCTTTCACTCCTTTCATTTGTGTTTTTGCGGCATTGTCACCTTACTTGTGTGAAAGGTTGGAAAACAGTCACTTTTGAGCACAACTAATATTTTCATAGAAGACATATATATTAAAATCTTTTTTTCTCCCAATAAATTCGGTTTTTGATATTTTATTCATTCTGCCATATTAAGCGACGATCATTTTTAGAAGAATCTAGAAGATCACACACTGATGATCAATTCTAGCACAGGCCAATGTAAAAATTTTAAGAAAAAATCGAGGCAAAAATAAATCACAGAAAATTTTGTTACAAAGACATATTTCTGGATCAAGGGAGAAATTAATCTACAAAAAAAGAAAGAAAATATAAACGCAATATTCTATCTGTAGATGTAAAAAAAACATTTAGAGAGATTACTTTGAACTTATTTTTGTAAACTCTCCGAAAATTAAGTTTATAAACGAAAAATTGTTTACCTTTTTTTAACGTTAAAACTTACCTACTTTTAAACTTAAAATAAGATGATATTAACCCATTCGTTACGACTGGGTCCAGGCTGTAAAAAATAACGTCAAAATACTTATATCAAAATGCCGTCTAAATTGACAGCAACATATATATTGGTGTACCTACTATTGGGTATCTTACATTAAGACATAAAAAAAAATAATCAAAACTTCTGATCATGACAGAAGTGACATATATATAGATGTGTGTGTGTGTGTGTGTGTGTGTGTGTGTGTGTGTGTGTGTGTGTGCGTGCGTGCGTGTGTGTGTTCTTTTTTATATCCCTCGGAACAATATTTTTGTCTACCTGTTGAAGAGAGCGCATCCGAGGTTTCTACCTGGGGAAAAACTGGCATCGATGCTTTCATCCCATCCAAAAAGTTCCAAATTAAGCTTCATTCTTGCCCTTGGTTTTCTTCTATTTGCTTGGCTACCATTGCCCACCAGAATAACTTCTTCAGGCTTTACCAAAGTGACGCGTCTGAACATAATAAGCGCCTTTTTGGCTCTGCTCGCAATGATTGCAAGCGTGTCCTAAGCTGTTGTTTACTAATAGAATGAAGTAGCATATATCATTCCGTAATTTCGGTTCTAAAGCATAATGTTATATCTGCAAATGTGTGCTAAGCAACAGCAAGTTTTCAATCCCCCCACTACTCAATAATTTCGAGGTTCTCACATCCAATTCGACCAAAGCTGAGTACTTTTCTCGCAAATTTTTTTACAACTCCAAATTAACTCAGCGGGAGTACTCACACCTGATTTCCTTCCAGGAACTATGGTCCACTTGAGTGATGCATATACTATATATGATGAAGACGAAAAATTATACTTTGAAATTTCTGGTGGACCTTGGAAACCAGGATTCTATAATCATAAGTATTATTTCTCTAGGCTACAACTTTAATTCCAAACAACTCTGTCTAAATATTTCTGAGAGTTAAAAGACAGTGTTCTCTCTCCACAGTTTGAATTTAAATTATATGAAGATCTCAAAACCCTATTAGCTTTAGAAATGGATGTAACTTATGGTTGATTAAAAAAATATAAATAATTAAATTTAATGAAACTAGCCACTTTTGGACCGAAGAAATGAAGTGATTTTTAAATGTCAACAAAAACAAATTTAAATTAACTGTTTAGTAAGATTTGTTTTTTTCCTATAATCCTCATAGCAAATTCTTCAATGGGAATACAATAAAACTAAGCTATAGCTGTTCCAACAATCTAGAAAAAAATAATTAAAATACATAACAGCAAAATATTAAAAGCACACAACAAAAATAACTCCAACACTAATACCAGTCTGTCCGAAAATAAAACCTCTGTTACCGTAGAAACCCAAACCAATGTCCCATTTCTAATGAATGTTTAACAAAATCCCTGATATATATATATATAAATATATATATATATATGTGTGTGTGTGTGTGTGTGTGTGTGTGTGTGTGTGTGTGTGTGTGTGTTCGATTTCATCCATGGAGAATCCCAAATTTATAATCACCTCTCATCATTCAATAACAAAGAAAAACAATATATGTCGTTTCCTTCCAAATATTTTGGAAGTTAAAAAACAAAAATAAAACACTTAAAGTTAAATGGAAAATCCTCAAACAAGCAAGAACAGCTAAATCAATGAAGGAATCATGTTTCCTTTGTCTTCAAGAAAAATTGAAATCATTAAATATATGAATAGCAACAAACCTTTAAACCAGAGACATGAAACCACTGTAAACTGCAAATACATTAAAGAACTAACCTCACAATCATGTAAAAATACTACAAAAGCCAAAGCTAGGATCCTTAGAGATGATAAACCTTCATAGTACTAACAAAACTCTTACATTAAATTTTATCTATTACACACCAGAAAATGTGATTTAATTTAAAATTTAACAATTTATAGAAAAACAATCGATTTTCTAAATTCAAAATTAAGGTTAAATATACAAAATTAGATTAATTATAAAAACTGTGCTTCAATAAAAACAGTATTCTATAGTTGTTCAAACAAACATTAAACATAGGTCCAATCCGATCCCTCCCCACCCTTTACACTTCCCTACTCTCCCCCTCTAATAAACCCAAAAAATAAAGTCTAGTCATGAGGCCATAAAAACTACATCCACTCTTCTAATGTTAAATCTGTCTACAAAATTCCTGACACGTTCATTAATCAACTATATTCACTACCCACCCCAATTTCTTCAAAGATCTGACGGACAATTTACAAGACTTATTCCCTTATCGCTAACCTCCACAAACATCCCACACACAACTTGCCAAATATAAGAAAATATGCTTTCCATTCTTTCCACACCACCTGATGAGGACATTGTAATTTTAATGTAGAAACAAAATGTACACTTTGTAGTTGGATATAAAAAATTTGTACATGTTCTAAAAAGCAATTTATAATAAATATTCACAGCTCTATATTATAGATCGAGCACTGTTTTAAATTAATGTTTTGGACGTTGCAAAGTGTTTCTTCGTTCCTTTATTCACTCGGTATATATATAATCATTCGCAGACAGATCTGTTTCGCTGTATCACAGCTCATCAGTACGGTTAGACTCCGATATATATATATATATATATATATATATATATATAAATGATACGGTATCATCATGAAAAATTTTGATGAGATTATTTCTGAATAATTAATATAACACAAGCAGTAATTAAGGCAATATATTTCAATATACATTCAAAAAGTCGCATTAAATGTAAACATAGCTATTCATACTGAGAGGACATATAGTGAATCTTAATTTATAGACATGAATGATTTCTGAAAATAAATAGAACGTTTTAAAAAGAGATATTTTTAAATCAATTTAATGTAAATTATTATTTCCATTTCCTATTTATTCAAGTTTTATATAAGCTTTTAATGCAATATCTTGACATTAATCTAAGAAACATTTCTTAAAATAGATATTTTTACAACAGCAACAACAGTAATAATTATTTCTGGTACTGACTTAGCAAAAAGTGTTAGATATGTAAGCGAAAAGTTAACGCATAAATATTTTTGTAAAAAATACTGATGGACTGCCATGCAACTTAGTGCATTTTCACAGTTGAATGAATAGTTTAATTTTGTCAAAGATCTTTATCTAGGTTTATTCCAGAACGTGTAATGATTACATAATTCTCTCACCTGAGGCGACTGATTTGGGTAAAACAGGACTAATGTATACACACAGACTCATATATATATATATATATAGTGATAGTTAAATTACTTAGTATTTGGTCATAATAAAATTAGACCAGTACACATTTGTATTAACAACTGTTCAATACAGTTATATTGTAGAACTTTTGAATATTTTACATTTGTAAACGAGTTATTACGCGACCTAGGTTTCGACAATGAATGGTGTCTTCCGGCGATTTGAAATAACTGATTTTACCGGGTTTTTTTTAAGAAAGTTAGAGATTATGCTATTCCCAAACAATTATGAACTATTGAATGCCAGAAGAGAAATTATGACAAAGTGTAACCATACTAAAAAATGCATATTACGTTCATACAACCATGGATGAAAAGGTTATAATTTCTTTAATTTTAAAAATTGCACGTTAAAAATTTCTTGTCACGTGAGCGTTAATAAAAGACAGCGTTACGTAGCGTTCATAATAAAACGGTAAAATCAGTTACTGCAAATCGGCTGAAAACAGCAGTTATGATAGAAACCTGGGTCGCGTAATAACTCGTTTACAAATGGAATATATATATATATATATATATATATATATATATATATATATATATATAATGATGAATTGTATTCAAGTTTAGTGCCAAACTTTTTTTTTTCAATAAGATCTGAACGTTATGAAAGAAAAAAGACAAGAACAGTGAGGACATCATAATAGCAACATCACAACTTTCAAAATCGGCATAACTCTCCTCAATTAAGTAACAAATTTACCCACATTAATTTCACCCCAAGCAAGACAGTTGTACTACCACTGTTGCGCAGAGGGCTACATAGGAGAAAGTGATGAGAAACATTTGAATTCTTGGAAATTGCAGCTCTCGGGGAAGTAAGTATACGGAAGGGAATTCCACAACCGGGAAGTGCGAATAAAGAAGCTAGTAGAGTTGAATTTGCGTTTATAATTTATCGGTTTACTGTAAAATTCTGGGACCTAGTTGCTAGTCTAGTAGCTCGTGTATATATATATATATATATATATATATATATATATATATATATATATATTATATTAGCACGTTCATAACATATTCGAAATTTTGTAAGGTCAAAGTTAAGCTGGTTTCTTTTATTCTTGTTCATACAGAAGATGGTGTGGTTTTTGTTTGAGTAACTCTATTTGTGATTTGTTGATTTTTATTTTTGTTTATTTTAATTTTAATTCTGCAGGTGTTTGATTTATTTTTATTTTTATGGCTTATTGAATTTAAGTGTAGGGTTGAGCGGATGTTCGTTTAATTGCTTTAATTTAAATAAGTGTATGTATAATTGCATTTTTGTTTGGGTCGTTGTGTTGAGCTCTTATATTGGTTTGACCTTTTTCTTATTTTCTTGGCAAATTTTCTGCTTGATGGTTTATTTTTTCTGTGTTTTGTTCAGGTGTTAGCGTTTTGTGTATATTTATATTTGTTGGTTTAAAGTGACATGCTGAATATGGCTATATTCATACTAAGATTTGTCTGAATTTATAGTTATATATATATATATATATATGTATGTATTATTTAAGCGTTTGTTTTATATATATATATATATATATATATATATATATATATATATATATACTTCATTTGTAAACGAGTTATTACGCAACCTAGGTTTCTACCATGGGTGGTCTTTTCAGACGATTTGCAATATTTATTATTATAATAAGTAATAATAAATAGTTATTGCAAATTGCCTGAATACACCACTAATAGGAGAAACCTAGGCCGAGTAATAACTCGTTTACAAATGAAGAATATTCAAAAGTTCTACAATATAATTGTATGAAACACTTTTTAAAAAAAATGTGTACTGTTCTAATTATTTTTATGACCAAAAACTAATTAAATATCTATATATAGAAACACACACACATACACACAAACATATATATATATAATTTTTTTTGTTAATTTCTGTCTTGTCTTGATTAAGTGTTTGCTTTTTTGTATTTGTATGTTTATTTTTTAAAATTGTATATTTTTTCTATGTTTTATTTTTGTTTGATTTTGATGTTATTATTATTATTTATGTAAGAAAATAGATATTTTCTTCTAATATCTACAGCTTCTTATTATCTTGTTTCTGTTATTTAGTATTTTACTTTGACTGTTAAAGTCGATTAATGTGAGCTGCTATTCTAAACTTATCATACACCTTTTGCTATTGCTTCTGCGTGGTAGTGTACTTTTTACTATTTTCCGTTTCATTATGGTGGTAAGGTCATTTTATTTTTGCTTATATATATATATATATATATATATATACGTCCAGAGATGTCCAGCTGAACGGCACGAGCCTCGCCGGACTCCTCAAGGGCCTGGAACATGTATTCCGTAATAGTTGTTAGCATTTCGGCCGTTGATCTGGCGAAGCGGAAGCGATATTGTCTGTCAGAGAATAGTTTATGGGTAGTAAGATGTTGAACTATTTCAACATTAATAATGGCATCGAAAACTTTCCCGAAAACTGATAAAATGTTGATAGGGAAGTAGTTGGATGGGTCCGAGTGTTAACCAGATTTCTTAAATACAGGAGAGACAGAAGAGGACTCCCAGTATGCGGGAAAGCAGGAAGCAAAAAGGCTTTAGTTATAGAGTTTAGTGAGGACAGACGGGAGTTCAGGAGCAAATTTCTTAAGGACAATCACCGGGATTCTATCACCACCGCTCGCCTTACTGGGGTCAAGTTTTGATATTACTCGAGATAATACTGTCGGGGTAATTGTATACATCGTTTAGTTTAGCCTCAGTTCTTTCGTCATTCTTTTCATTCTCTTAAATCTAATCTTTTTGCACTTATATATCTCCCTAATCTTTTTAATCTTATGTAGCCCCCTAATCTTTTTATTCTTATGTAGTCCCCTAATCATTTTACTCTTATGTAACCCTCCGAACATCAGCGGCTTGCTCGGAGTAATATGATTAAAAATAACTTGATACCGTCTTATTGTTTTTTTTAATTTTTCTGTGTTAATTGATGATTTGTGGTTATTGAATCTAACACTTAACGTGGCTATATTTAAATGTAACCGCCTCTTCGACTCTACAGTTTCTGTTCTTGCACTTCGCTTCTGTGGAGCTCACTTCGGTTTACTTGCTTTCTTGAGAGCTACAATTTCCAACAATTTAAATTACCATCATTTGGCAAATTTGAATGCAATGATATCTCCTTGAATCCCATTTAACTTTATCGTTTCTTCAATACATCGTCTGCCCAGTCTTAACCCCCTGCTCACAAGTGGCTGTGACACCTTGCTTGGAGTGGAAGGATTAAAAAAGTTTAACCACAATTACAGTCAGAGAAGTTAATGTCTAATTATACAGAACCGTGTTTGAGAAAGTAAAAATACACACACATCCACAGAAATTTAATTTCTTTCATGAATTACCAAAGTGAATTATAATTTGAATAATAATTTTCATATCTCAAAATTTAATAAAAAATAATACAGAGATACTCATGAATAATATGGCACATACAATCTTGTAAAATAATATGAATATATTAGCTTGTTACCCATGAAATGACGTACTTTAGGGGAAATTAATAAGTCGTTTCTAAAATGTGAAAAAACTAATTTACTTTGTTGAATTTGGAACCATGTGAATAAATGATTGTTCTCAAATGTGTAGGGCGCTAATTATACTAAATTATGCACTGTTTTGTTTACACCTGAATAATATTTTTGTATAATATTTTTGTATAGCTATTATGAAATATAGAGATCCAAATGATCCAAAGAAATGAACTGATTTTTAAATGTAGACATAAAAATAGGTATAAGATCACTTAATAGAAATCAAAATTAAACTTAAAAGTTTGTTCTTGAAAATAATCTAGTATGTTCTGTTTAACACTTTATACCTTCAAAAAATGTTATATTATTGTTGCTATCATAGGTACCCTACTACTATGTTATTATTATGATTGTTATTATTTTAAATTTTATTAAGAGTAGCTATATATTACATTTATTTAAATATAAGTACACATATATATATATATTATATTATATTTCTTAATTTAGTTTTCTATATTATAAATAATTATTATTAATTCATATTCACATGTCGTCGTATGTTATCTTCATTATTATCATATTTAGTATTTTTATTTTTATACTTATCTTTATTATTAATATGCTTATTATTATTATTACTTTTTATTAATTTTACTATTTTGATTTTTATTATTTTTATTATTATTATTATTATTATTATTATTATTATTATTATTATTATTATTATGATTAATTTTCTGTTATGGCTTACATATTTTTATTCTTAGGTATTTATTGACATCATAAAATATTTTAATTCTAATTATTATTTTTGTAACTTTTTCAATTTTTCAATTTATAATTTTTTAATTTTCTAATTATTATTACTTTTATGTTTCTAGAATTTAAATTCTTTTTACCACGTTATTATTATATAATAATTTAATACTACTACACTTATTACGATTAACTAACAATTAATACTTCGAGGAGAAATTCAGTCCCTAATTTTTTAATTTTAAATTTCAATGTCATGCATCTAAAATAGACAACTAGTAACTCAGGTCAAAGTTCCTTATATATAAGGAGAGAGAGAGAATATATAATGCTTTCAACACTAATATTGAGCACATTTACCTATCACATACAGTAAATGTATATTTCCAGACACACAGACACACACACACAGACATACACGAGAACACGCAAATACGCAAACACATACAAATACACATACACACACAGAGAGACATGCACGAGAACACGCAAACACGCAAACACACACACACACACACACACACACACACACACATATATATATATATATATATATATATATATATAGTTATTTTGTTGACCGGCGTGGGTATACACTGGTTTTCTACAACACGTTAACATTTGCCTTCTCTGATTCTATACGACTGACACCAAATCGGTCGAGTTTCGATCCAGGCCAGAAGCAAGTGGATGTCTAGCCACATTGAGGAGCCGTGATACAGCGAAACAGACTTGTATGTGTATGACGAATGTATTATGCTCTCATTACGATTTAGCTCACTAGAGAGAAGAAAAAACAGTTAACACTTCCGTAATTTATGCATTACACTTTCAGCAATGAATTGAGTTCTTTCGATGACTGGCTCGTGTATGCCCCGCTCATATACAACGCACTAAAATTTCCCTTCTCTGGTACCATACGGGGTTAGTGACTCCGATTGACACCAAATCGGTCGAGTTTCGATTCCGGCCAGAAGCAAATGGATATCTAACGGCACTGATGAGCTGTGATACATGACGTATGTAGATGACGAATACACACACACACACACACACACGCACACACACACACATACAAACACACATATATATATATATATTTATGTGTGTGTGTGTTTGTGTGTGTGTGACGTCGCTCTGGCGTTGCTAGTCGTGATGAAGGCCTCGACAATTTACCTGGTCTTCGAGACGTCTATTATAATACCGATCCTTCTTACCTACGCTGTGAATTCTGATCTACGGGAGGCACGCCGAAAGTTTGCTAGCTGGGTCTTTACCACATCGAACCAGTCCAGATGCGCGCGTACATGTGGTTAACAAAATATATATATATACAGCACCAAAACAAAAAAACAAAAAACAATAATAATTTTGATAATGCCGGAATAAGTTGCGGATAGAGTCTTTATATATATATATATATATATATATATATATATATATATATATATATATATATATAACAAAAAAAAATTAGAATATAATCACAACAGAGCGACATATTTATTCAGAATAATCAGAGCTTTCAATTTTCCAAATAAAAAATTGCCTTTTCATAACGGTGCAAAGTTTTCGTTAAGAATAATCAGAGCTTTCAAATTTTCAAATAAAACATCTTTTCTCAGCTCTATTCCGAAGCTTTCCGGAAACGTCCGAAGTAGGGTGTTTTGGCAACAGCGGCAGTAAATTCGTCTGGCCTCTTTCGCTCGGCAGCTTCTACTGATTTTTCTCACTGTTGTTTCGATTTTTATATTTGTCCCAATTTCTCTTGGAGGATGCTGAGAGACCCGGGATATCTTTATGCAATTCGGATTTTTGACCAATGAAATTACTTCCAACTACACTTCCCGAGATGGAGAGTTTTGGCTCAATGAACGAGGCAACAATACCTCATCTGACGTAATTTAATCTTAGTCCTCTTCTTCTTAATTCAACTGATTTCAAATCTTCAAATACTTTCCTAGAAAAGGTTGGGAACTAGGGATCTGACCTTACCCTAACCCCATCAAATTCCTGACATCCTTGTTTTGATTATCTTTGTTTTTCACTTTTACTGTCCAAAAAGTTATCTTCTGAATAACAATGAAAAAAAAACAAAACATTTTTCTTTTCTCCCTACTTACCAGCTAGTTTTTTCTATTTTCCGGATTAAAATATCTCTAATCAGTGCTTATATCTAGATTTACAATAAACTGCAACATCAACAACACCACTAATAATAATTTCTTTCGTTCCATCGTATTAAACTAGAAATTACATTTTTATTCATACGTAAAAATAGGGTGTCTCATATATATATATATATATATATATATATATATATATATATATATATATATATATGCATGTAAATGACGAATATATATACAAATATTATTATATATATATATATATATATATATATATATATATATATATATGATTGAGTGTTTAATTAGTTTTTTCTCATAATAAAATTTGACCAGTACACTTTTGGTATTAAAAAGTGTTCAATACAGTTATATTGTAGAAGAACCTTTGAAAATATTCATTTTTATGCATGTTATTTGCGTAATAAGTCATTTACAAATGAAGAAAATATATATATATATATATATATATATATATATATATATATATATATATATAATGACACAGAGTCACGACATACTCTTTCATATTGAATCCATTACTGCTACTTGTATATATATAAACGCAATCTTCAGGTCATATGAGTTATGGTTTTGACCTACGTTTTTTATATACAGGTCTCTGAGGAAAAAATATCTAAAGACAAGAGTAAATATATATTCATTAAAAATATGCACACACACACACACACACACACACACACACACACACACACACACGCAAGCCCTCTCGACAAAATATTCAAGAAAAAATACAACACTAATAAAAATAATAAATTTATTACCGAGAACATGACAGAAAAATGAAAAAAAAAGCACTCACAACAAAAAACAATCAACAAAAAACCAGAAGAAATTAAACAGTTTAGTAACTGCTTAATGAAGTATGAATATATTTTATACTGTAATTGCGGACAGAACAATGTAATATAACAATCCACTGTAAATTCAGCAGATAAAATATAATCTACTAGGAAAATCTGAAAGACACTAGAAACAAAAATCTACGCACAGAAAACACCCATTATAGATTCTAAATACGTAAACAGCGCAAAGATTAAAACATATCGCATCAATAGAATCATCGAAAATATGACCAAGAATAGCAGCCTATAACAATCAATCAAAAAACTGTAAACTTTGCCCGCAAGAAAAATAGCTATAATTAACTTCGCAGATTAAAACAAACCGCTAAGTAAATCATCTCCTCTCAAAAGGCAGGGGCGAGAACAAATTTTTCTACGCTACTTAAAAATCGAAAACATTAAACAAAAATAAATGAAAATAAATAATATAAGTAAAATAAATAAAAAAGAAATCAATATGACTTAATTTAATCAAATCAAGGAGTAAGAAAACCGAACAAATAAAAAAGTCACTCCCACCAAAATTCAACGTTAAATTATAAATACAGACTACCCACAATGCATCAGTGGCCTGTATATATAAAAAGTTGCGCCAAAACACAATGCGCATGTCCTGACGATGCCGTTTAGTACGAACACGCTGTTACCTCTGTGAGTTGAATTAAATATCCAGTTTTATATTCATATATGCCCTATCCCTGATATTAAGCAATTTAACCCATGAACATAGTGGATGCTAAATCTATATATTCTCATATATATATATATATATATATATATATATATATATATATACCACCTACCACTGCTAACCCTAGGGTAATACCTCATACCTCCCACAACAAAGGAAGAAATACTACTAACTCCGTCCCCCAGCCTAACCCAATCAATACCAATACATCGCAACTCCTTCGTTTACCTAAACTAACCTCTGGGTTTAAAAAATTTCCTCAATCCCTGTCTATAATGGGTCGAAGAATCCATGCCTTAAAATGACATGTTGAAAAAAGCTATTTCCCCACTAAGTTTTATCTGAATTTACAGATATATATATATATATATATATATATATATATATATATATATATATATATATATATATCAGATTTACGGTTAAGCAATCCTGAGGAAATAAGAAATGCAAAAAGGGTATTGTAACAAAATTACCTATCCTGAAGAAGCAATGTTTATAGCAGACACAGAAAGACAAGTACAGGAAATTAAATATAAAGTTAAAAACATAAAGATAGTCGAAAAGAATGACGTCTAAGAAAACAACATGCATTGTTTTCATCGACAGAAGCAGCCCAATATATGAATTTATAATCAGAGAATTATAAACTAAGCAAGTGCAAATATCTAAATAACTCGGATGTATTTTAAGTGGGAATGGAAATCTGAAAACGCATTGAGATATCAAAAATATGATTTCTAAAAATTAAACATAATATTAAAAAATATTTCGACACAAAGAAATAATACTGAAATTTAATGCAAGTATCGGTCTACCTCTGATCTAATGGCGCTCGATATTCGGAGACGATGCTAGATCATAGACTGTGATGAGACTTAATTGAAGACGAGTTTGTTTCTACAGAGTGATGTCGCATATATCTTGGACTGTATACGTGAGCAATGGCTATGTTTCATTAAAAAATGGAAAGATAAAAAAAGAATTATAGGCATGGTATCAACAAAATGACAGTAAAAATTTCTAAACGAAGGCTGGGAAAACTTGTCACTCAGAGAACATTCTGAAGGTAAGGTGGGCAGATGAAAATAGTTTTTAACCTCCTTTTTCTATAAACATTGCCAAACCACAGTCGATATCTAGAAAAAAAAATAAAAGAGTAGAAATTGTGGAGAGTTATGATTACAGAGGCCATGATGTGGGAATATATATATATATATATATATATATATATATATATATATATATATAGTCATCCGCAGACAGATTTATTTCGCTGTATCACAGCTCATCAGTACGGATAGACAGCCGATTGCTTTTTACCCAGGATTGAAACCTGACAAAATTGGCATCATTCGGCGATTCTACCTCTGATCTAATGGCGCTCGATAGAAGGAGGCAGACCTTTTAGCGTTTATATTATCATTATACACGCCCAATAGTTGAGAGTGTTCTAATTCATTGCTGAATGTACGATGCGTATATGCCAGTGTATCTGCTTTTCAAAATGTACCATTCTTCCAGATTACTCAATCAGGATGTGAGAGCGTATATATATATATGAGGAGATGCTGAAATTTTTAAACATCAATTTACCAAAATCAAACCACATGACCAAACATCAGATATTTTCGAAGGACTTATTGATCGGAAGGAAAACTTTTCACATACTCGCGTATTAATCTATATATTCATACATATATGAGCAAATGGCTATACTTTTATTCATTATGGATATATATGTGTGTCCATGTGGGTATCCGTGCTTTTTTATTTCTTCATACATTCTTGTCTGTTTCTATATTTTAGTCAAATAATCTGAATCTATCTATCTATGTAGCTAGCTAGCTAGATAGCTAGCTAGGCAGATATTTTAAAAACCGCCTTTGATCTTCATAGTTTAAGACTTGGTACATTTTCCTTATGTCTTAATGAAGCAACGAACGTGAACAAGTCAAAAGTGACCACCCCCCTACCCAAACGCCGTCTCTGCTCTTCACATCGACTTACATTTTCCATCAACAGTAGTGCCGCCATTTTCTTTTTCTATTTTTTTTTTTTTTACTTTTTACCATTTCTTCAATATTTACCATTAATGAACATTTTTTGCCATTCTATTCTTAGACTGTAAGAGTCGACGTTTCCGTGGTGTTAGCAAAAATTTCTATGGAAACGTTTTCTTCGTCCAAAAGATTTGATTAGGAACGAATTTCTTTACATGTGCACTGACAGAAAAATATATGTGTTGTAATCACGCAAATTCATACGTAAAAAATTACATATATTGTGCCTATAGACACGCTACATGCACATCAAAACACACACACATATGCGTGTGTGTGTGAGTGTGTGCAAAAAACTGTTAGTTTTATATTTCTTTTATTTACCTATGATATTATTCCAATTACAAATGAATAAAATAGTTTTTAGTTTTGATTATCACGTCCTGGATGTTCTCCGTACTCCAAGAAGTTTAATCTTTCTCCAATAATGAGCTAAGCTGATAAAATTTACATATACTTTTTTTATTTTTTATTTTTTTAATGGTGTCACCCCAAGCAAGGCATTCCACTGCCACTATAGCGCAGAGGGTTACATAGAGGGGTTGGGTATAGGAAATGTCAAAAGGAGGGTGATAAACGACTTAGGATGTACATAGGGAGAGAGTCGGAGAGAGTGTGTGTGAGTTAGTGCGTTAGGAGGTGTCTATTGACCTTACATTTAAACTCCTGGAGGTTGTAGCCGTCTGGGAAGCAAGCATGCGGTAGGGAATTCCACAGGCGAGAGGTGCGAGGAAAGAAGCTGTTGGAGTAGAAATTGCGGTTATATTTCATCGGTTTCACTGTAAAAGGGTGGGACCTAGTTGCCAATCTAGTATCTTGTGCAAATCTGGGGGGCTCCAGTGATTTAAGTTCGTCAGAGCAGAAGCCATGAAAGTATTTATAGAAGAAGCACAGGGAAGCCACGTCACGCCGGTGAGAGAGATACTGCAGGCGGTCAGCCAAGTCGGTATCAATCACATTACAGTTTCTTCGCTGTATTTTGTCAAGAACCCCGAGGAGAATAGAAGGGGCACCCGACAAGGTGTGGCAGCAATACTCAATACACGGGCCGGATGGTGGATTTATATAATTGCAGGATAGATTCAGGCGGAAAGAATTTCTGGGCCCTGCACAGATAGCCGACTTTCATAGCTGCGGATTTAGCAATGGATTTAAATGAAGATTTATATTTCGTCCACCATGGATATTGCAAAAGATTTGTCTTGTTAAACTCCTTGTCAGTAATCGAAAATCAAATAACTAATACATCTATCTATCTATCTATCTATCTATCTATCTATCTATCTATCTATCTATCTATCTATCTATCTATCTCGTTACACGTACACACTCTCTCTCTCTCTAACTTCTTCCCACATACATATACGCAAACGCTAGCACGTAGACACACAGTAACAAAAATTAACATATAGCCATATTAATGAAGATTAACGAAAACTGGTTATAAACAACCAACAAGTAAAAATGATTTGTTTATTTGATTATTTTTGATCGAAATTCGTATTTAAGTAGATATTCTGTTTATAATCAAAAGTATTTAAATATGATACGGAAATTAACGAAGATTAACGAAACTTGGTTATAAAAAACCGGCAATTTGAAATGATTTGTTTGAAAATTATTTTTGATCAATACTCGTATTGAAGTAGATTTTTTGTTTATAATCAAACAGTATTATGTGTTTATTTTTACCAGCCTAATTATTTACGATAAGTTTTTGTTACGAAAATGTTTGTCCTTTGGCAGGATACGAAACCTGAGACCCCTATCCACATAGGGGAAGCGACCAATTGATCTGGCGCGTTTTAAACATCTCGATCACAAATGAAATCAAAAATTGTGTTATAGGCTTAATTTGAATTCGTTTAAACTGATCGTAATTCGTGGTCGAGAGATCTAAGACGCGCCAGATCAATTGGTGTCTTCCTCTATGTGGATAGGGGTCTCAGGTTCGTATCCTGCCGAATGACAACTTTTTAACAAAAATTTATCGTACATAATCAGGCTGGTAGAAATAAATATATAAACAGAATATCTACTTAAATATCAGTATCGATCAAAAATAATGTTCAAGCAAATCATTTCATATTCATAGATATATTTAATTGAAATTGTCTATATTCGTTATATATATTGGTCGTTATCGGAAATATAGAGTTTAGATATAGCACCAATGTTGAGCAGACTCAAAAATAATATAGAACTGAAGCTAAAAACTGACATTCACCATGGAGTGTTCGTTTCTCTGTCTACAAGAATAAACGTGTTCGAGTAACACCCAATTTCAGGCTTCACCTCGATTTTCTCTCTCTCTCTCTCTCTCTCTCTCTCTCTCTCTCACACACACACACACACACACACACACACACACACATATACACACACACATCGAACTCAATCTTTAGGCCAACCTCAGGTGGAACGACTATATTGAATCAATAGCTAAATCTACTGCTAGGAAAAGTTGGTTCACTGTGTCGAGTCAGGAAGTTTTTCACACCTGATTCTATCTTGCACATATAAAAATCAGCCATAAACCCCTGCATTGAATACTATTGTCATATATGGGCAGGTTTCCCTGCTATTAATCCTATTGTTCTCAACAGGATCCGGAAGAGAATCTGCAATGTAATTGATCCCGACCTGGCAGCTCAACTCCAACCACTCTCTCTTCGATGGAATGTGACTTCTCTCTGTCTCTTCTACAAATATTTTCATGACTTCTGCTCCAACGAGCTTAGCTCCCTTATACAAAAAATTATTAAACCAGACTGGCAAAAAGGTCCCATCATTTTACAGTTAAAACAACCAAAATTCATCCTTCAGTTTTTTCTCGCACTTCCCGATTTTGTAACTCCCTTTCGTACACTTGCTTCTCAGATAGCGACAATCTCCAAAAAGTTGAATTGCAACGTTAATTGCCATCTCTTTTACTCTGATATTTACCCCAGTACCACTGAATATTCTTTTTCTCCCATTTCACCCGACTCTTATGTAACTGTCTTGCAACCAATATTCATCATCTTCTCTTGCCAATTCTCTGACACCCACTGTAACCGGTTAATCCTTCGGTTCTTTTTCTCTTAGTTCTCCTCTTACGTAATCCTTCACTCTCCTCTTATGCAGCACTTTGCGCACTAGTGGCAATAATGCCTTGCTTGGGGTGAAACAATATATATATATATATATATATATATATATATATATATATATATATATATATATATATAAACTTACTTATTAAATTAAATTTAAACTTTGTGTGTGTGTGTGTGTGTGTGTATCTGTTACCTATAGACTCCGAAACAGCTGAACCGATTTTCTTGAAAATTTACACAATTATACTATAGGCGTCCGCGAGTGTTCTTAGCTAGATTTTGTGTCAAGGTACCCCCAATAAATATCGAAAACTGATAATTGAAAAAATCGGTTTATAGAAGGAGTGGTCCGATTTTAATCAAGTTTGATACACTCATAGACAAAGAAATAAGAAACGATATTCAGAAGTTTCAAAGTTGCAGTTCTTATATTAGTGCAGAAAATCGATAATATATATATATATATATATATATAAAAGGCAAGATGTTTGTGTGTGTGTGTCCGTTTATCTGTCTGTATATCCTTTATACAAATCCACAATTTTTATCCGATTCTCACTAAACTTAACACAAATATTCTTTAGGCTGAGTCTGAGCTCCAGGGCCATGGATTAGTTTTAAAGCATTCATTACACCCGATCAACGCCTTGCTATACTGACAGTATACATATATATATATATATATATATATATATATATATATATATATATATAAGTGAGTATTGAAGTCAACAACCGAAGGAAGATTTTATATTTTGGGGATAGATTGCTGTCGATTGATATTCTTTTCCTTATTTTCTAATATAGTTTTGGTGTGAAATAATTTAGACTTTTAATCTCCCTGATATATTTAGAAAATTTCCTAAATATATCTGGGAGATTAAAAACTAATCTGCGAGATGTAGTAACAAAAATTAGATCGCAACAAACATTTCGTGGAATAGAACATCAGCCTACAGCAATCAATCCAAAAATTGTAATCTCTGCTGAAAGGAAATGTAGTTATAATTACTTTCCCAGACTAATACAAACTACAAAATTAACGATCAGGTCTCATCCAATAAATTCAGACACGAAAATACTTTTTTACTTTGCTATTTGCTCTGTCCATTCGGGACGTAGGCGATCATGACTTTCCACGTTTCCCTATCCCTGGTGGCTCTGAGCACGCCTTCTCCTGTTATACCATGCAACCCTCGTTCTGTCATCCATCTGATAAGGTCTTTCAAATATGTTATCCGTTGCTTTTTCCTGTCTCTTTTTCCCTCTAATTGGCCTGTTAGTATCAGGTTCTCCAAGCCTTCCTTCCTCATTGCATGTCCCAGGAACTTCAGCCTGATGATCAGTATTAATTTCCTTTTTGTTTCAATCATTTCTAAGACGTCATCATTGCTCACATGCTCGATCCATGATATTCGCAGCATCCTTCTGTAGAACCACATTTCAGTTACTTCAAGTTTTTCCTTCATCTTTGAAGATATTGTCCAGCTTTCACTGCCATACTGAAGAATGGACAACACATAGCAATCCAGTTCTCTCTCCCTTGTTTCTACCGAATTACGAATCGAAAACTGAAAATGAACAAGAATACTCGAAAATAAATAAATAAATAAAAATAACAAAATAAAATCAAGTGAAATGAATCCAAACAGAAAAGTTAGTAAATCAGCTAAGAAAATAATAAAGAAATTACCAAACCATGTTCAACAAAACAATATTTAGAATAATACAATAAGATATTTATAATGCAATTGACTTTCAAACGCCACGCAAAATCACAATGCACATGGCCTGTCTAATACTTTTAGCATGAAGCAGGCAATCGCCTCGATGTATTGATTTAGCATTTACATACGCTCGGCTTCTGATTGTTTAATAGAACTTAATATATATTCTTATAGTTAATATATATTTTGCGGGTGGTATATCGGCATGCAAAAAGATATTGAATGAAGAAAGACAACAAGAATCAAAACGAAAACTTCAGTGAAAACTATTGCCATGTTTACGTTCGTACCAAAAATACGTCGACACAAATATGACTAACTATTTCTGCATATCCATGTAGATGGCAAAAAGAGTCCTGAAGAGTAATGTTCTGAAATGCACATAACAGTAGCGGTCGAAATATATTGTCCTGAAAATAAGAGTTTTGTAGTTGTTTATAACTTTTGCCCTGACAATGGTTGCTTTGTAGTCGTTGAAATGTGTTGTTATAAAGGACAGGTTATCGCTGATCGTTGATGCTGGTGACAATGGTTGGCTGACTGGCTAGAGTTGAGGCGGCTACTGACGGTTGGAATTGAAGTTAGTTGTTCATCACTGGTTAGGATTGAAGGCCTGATTTTATTTATTTATTTATTTATTTTTGCTGGAACAGGCACTACATTTGGATACTAAGTTTTAATTAACATGGATATGCATATTTGTAGTACAAGGCCATAGGAGAAAAAAGTAGGGCAATGCTGGTCTTAACTAACTTAAAACTAGCTAATTTGTTTAACGATCCATTCCTTCTTACAACTGACCAATTCATCTTAAGAACACATAATTATTCACCCAAATTATTATTTACAGAAAATACCAGATATTTGCAGGACACCTACTCTTCAGCACTTTTCTCGACACCTACATGTGTTCTGATTTTCACCTGAGCTGATACTCAAATAACCCCATGAAATTCTGAGATTAATAACGTTCGCATCGAAAGATACTCTCCACCCGCATCACACACCGCCACAATTCTTGCCATGGCTAGCAGTGTAAGAAACACCATACTTTTCCCTCCAGACCACGGGGGCGACATATACGAGATCGTATATATACGGCTTCACTCATGGACAATGGAAGAAGGCGTGCACAGTCGTTTTCTCTAAATCGAATTAACATTGGTGTCATTCTTGCATACCTGCCAAGCCCGTACTGAAATCGTCAACACAGAAAAATGCGTTTTCTGGAACGCTCGCCAGGAAACCGACTGATAATACAATTAAAAAAAAGAAGCTATTAAAAACATGGGGATATCAAAATATGACGGGACATTAAGACTGAACTTATGAAAATGGCATACGTTCTTTCAACATTTAATAAAATGCTTGGTTATTTTATAAAAGTAGTCTGGAATCAGAAATACATCCCCTAAAAGTGGGGTTTATATATTAATAAGACGTAATAAGTTACCAGTTACTTATGCTCTCATAAATATTTTGTTTCTGGAAATATCTAGCTAGTATCTCATAGATCATTATAACAGTAATGGCGTGGAAGTGTTGTATTTAAAAGTCATAGTACACCCTGTATATATTAGGTGCATTTTGGTATGGAAAATGATTAATGTTGGCGCTTTAATATTTTATAACTTATTTTCAGACAGAAATATACTTGAAGCATAGAAGCCCTTAATAAATTAATGACAATGACAAAACCAGATATCAACAGAATTGGGGAAATGGGTCCGCATGTGGTCGCACAGTACGAAAGTTATTCTAGAAATTCTGTGCTGCTGATGAGAACCTTGATGATAAAGAAGTTAGACTACGGTCATCCAGTTTTGAAAACAAACAATTGCAAGCATCAAATTGTCAGAGAAATTTCTCAAATGCTTAGTGTCAGCACTGCAACAGTTATGTGATTTGAAGAATATTGCTAATTTGAAAAAGATCGATAAATATTTTCCTCATGATATTAATCAAATTCAAAAACATAGACATTTTGATGTGTGCTCGATATTCTTTCTGCGTAACACCAATGATATCATTTTTGATCTAATACTCACTTGTGATGGTTAGTGGATATTTTATGATAATCGTAAACGATAAGGTCAATATTCTGATCGTGAGGAGTTACGCAAATTTTTCCCAAAGCTAAATTTGCAACCGTAAAAGATTATGGTGACTGTTCCATGATATGCAATTAGTGTTATCCACTACAACTTTCTGGAAGCCTATCAAAACATAATGCAGAGATTTACTGCAATCAGCTTGCTGAAATGCATGTACGCCTACAAAAAATGATACCTGCATTACTGAATCGACATGGTCCAATTCTGCTCGATGGTAGTGCGCAGCCATGTATTGCAAGGACGACGTTGCAGAGAACTCATAAACCTGGTCTACGAGCAATTACCACATCCTCCATATTCTACTGAATTTTCATTCATTGATTTTTTTAGAACACTTAAGCACATTTTAAATGGTAAAACTTTTAGGTCTAAACGACGTTTGATTTAAACCTGCATGAATTTAATTGGTATCTAGGGCCTACCCGTTCACTGCTGAAATAGATAAATGCAACCGCCATTTCAACTCGAAAAGTTTATTTTTCCAAACTTCCCACCTGTGGAAATTTCTGGAAATCACTTCGATTTAATCGTTTATCTGATAGCTACAATCTCCAAAAATGTAAATGCAGCATCAATTGCTATCTTCTAACTTCTCTCATTCCTTTTAGCTTTTGTTCATTTTTTAATCCTGCTTATATTCAATCTTGTCTGACATTAAATTACTATAACTTCCTTCGTACGCTTTGCTTAATGGGAAATAATTACAAAAATGATGATGATTATTATATAATTTATCACCCTCTCCATCCGTTGTATAAATCATTCCTTTTGACTCGTGTGTTCTCTGGCATTCTTATGTTAATTATTACTAAAAACACTATTCAGCGTTTTTTTTTATTGTGTTCAGATGAAAGAGAGAAATAACAACGATGAAGATATTGCTTTTTTACACTGCTGATTTTAAAGGGGTTAACTAGATTTGATGAGCCAGCAGCATTTAAGGTCATAAGATATTTGAGGACCTAGAGTAAGAGGAACGCTTCAAGATATATAAATAAGTTGCGGTTGTTAGGAAACCATGGAATGCAGGCAACAACTCTACAGAATCGAAAATGCGACTAAGCATAAATATTTACATTATAACACGAGTTTCTTTTCTTATCAAAAAACAAGAAAGGAAATAAGAAGAAAAAAGCTATATTTATTTATGTTTTATCTGCAGATTTTGCGACCATATGTTCTCTAAGAACAGGCTGTGTTTGGCATAGAACACTTACTTTCTTATATGTTCGTTGCTTCTCAAAAATGCTTAACCGGGCTATGATTTGAGAAGAAAATTGTTTCCAGCCGGTGAATTTTTTTTAATAACGTCAACAGAGAGAGAAGTAGAGATAAGAACGAATTTCCTATATCGATTCTGTAGACGACTTGTCTATTTTGTGAGAAATTTCCTTCTGATTTCAATGCAGGGCATTTAATTTGTTTCCTCTTTGAATTAAATGAGGCACTTAACAACAGTATGAAATAAGCTCAGACGCCTATTACAAATAAAATGTAACATGTAATGTTATACACAAAAAATACATAAAAAGGCTATTTAATGCAAATATATGTACGCCTAAACACACTCATATTTTAACATATGCATGGACAAATTAAAAAAATGCAAAAATATATACACATATCCATAAGTCTAAAGTGTAAAAGTGAACACACACACACACACATACACACACAGACACACACATCTACCAATATATATATATATATATATATATATATATATATATATATATATATATATATATATAAAGAAGTCATGAAAGACAACAGCCAAAAGCGACAGTCCATTTCTTGCTTAAACCATATCGTCAGGCCATATTACCTAAAGATTGCATTTAATCATGAACCAGACTATCGCCTCTAGGTGTTGATTTCAATGTCCACTTATGTGTATATATATATATATATATATATATATATATATATATATATATATATATATAATCAAACATGTATATATTAAACTATAAGAAAAATTGAAACATACATACAAATGAAGAGATAAGCGTTAATATACATAAAACACACACAAACACGCTCTCTGACACATACTCTCTCTCGCACACACATACACACACAGAAACACACACACACACACACACACACACACACATATATATATATATATATATGAACAAAATGATTGTGGAATTCCTCTACGTCACTTCTGGTTTATTTCCAAACATAATTTAGTGAATGATGACATAATTCTTACCTTCTATTCATCTTTGGTGTTACACGCAGATATATCTAACAACCAACCTCTTGGACCAGATCAACAGAACCTCCTCTAGTTTCTTGATGTAGTTTACTAACAAATACGGGATTTCTTTTCTTATCGAACCGATCGGAATAAGTTTTCCTACCTGTGTTGACTTCCTTAATAAAAATAAGAATGTCAATCAGTACAGCAAGCTGTTTTAAAATTGATAACGGATTGAATTCCGTTATAGTTTCAATTTTCTCAGAGATGGTGCCCAACTGACCTTAGTATCGAGTGCCGTCGACAAATTAAAAAAAAATTAACAAAGTACCTGCAAGAAATTAAAAAAGTAAAAAATGTTAACAATCTACCTATCACACACACACACACGCATCGCTCATTCACTAATGAATTAGAGCACTCTGGCTATTGGGCGTGTATACAGGCTAAACGTCTGCCTTCTACTACCGAACGCCCATAGCCCAGAGGTAGAATCGCCGACTGACGCCAATTCGGTCGGGCTTCAATCCTGGGTTAAAAGCAATCGGAGTCTATCCGTACTGATGAACTGTGGTACAGTGAAACAGATCTGTCTGCGGATGACAATATATATATATATAATCTTACTTCTACAGTACTACTCTGACTTTCATACGCTACTCAATCATCAGATGCATATGATGAATTGACAGCTTTTGAATTTTGTTTTAGGAACTAGTGTTGTTTAAAGTCTTTACAAATAAGTAAGGCTAACGTAATATTTAATAATTACTTTTTTCTAAAACGCCCATTTTTTTCTCTTTTAGGATTCTGTAAAAAGCAAAGATAAATTAAATAAAAAATTATCATTCCAATTTTATAATTTGTAACGACTTTAAACAACTTTTTAGTGTGTATATTGTCATTATACCCGCCCAATAGCCAGAGTGCTCTAATCCATTACTGAATATATATGAAGACATGATATATAAGAAGACGTGTGTATGTGAAGACATCATACACACAAATATAAAATGCGCAGTTGTGATAATGTTCATTGGCAAGGTTGATGTTTTTTCATTGGTTTTCTGATAAAAAAAAACAGATTGATAAACCAAATTGAAATTAATTCCTGAGAATTGAGGACAATCTCATGGTGCCTTCACGAAACATTCATGATGTTGTTATGTCTCTCCTTAGTTATGTGACATCATCCATATTAATCATATATATATATATATATATATATATATATATATATATATATATATACATACATATATAATTTATTTTGTTTTTTAAAGCTGGTTATTGTGTTATATCCTACCGCCGGATCTGGAGAAACAAACAGTATTGCGTATATCTAAAAAATATAATCTTATATTTTATTCTTTGTCGGTGACAACTGTGTACATTAGGAGGCAGCCAAAGAGAGATCATTCACACGAAGATGTTTCGGGAGTCGGAAGGCTGCAAAGACCCCCGTCTAATCAGCGAAATATTCTAGACTCTATGTCGTCTTAAAACTCACACATAAATTTGCTTTTTCGAATTCTCGCTTTGTTGACGTTATTTACGACCCGACGTAACTGGGAATCACTCTCGGTGATCCACTGCTTTTCGAGATGCTTATCGCTTGTATTGTTTTTGTTTTCATTTTGTTGAAATCCTCTACGGCCGGATATAATTCTCAATCATCCTTGATACTTTGTTGGCCTTAACTACAGACAGATGTACCATTCACTTACTTCCACAGTTCAAAGTAATATATTACTATTCCTAGTTTCTCTTCTATGCATAATTAGTTTTTATTTTTATTGTTGCGTGGTGGTGCTACTTTTTACTAATTAATATAAAAAAAAACGAAACAATGGCAAACTGTAGACATGAGAAAACTATCTGCTTTTCTACACAAATAACGATAAATAACAATAAAAACATTAATATACGGGCATGCAAAAAACAAAAATATCAAAGCAACTACCAAATGAAAGAACTACGCGTACATAATGCACACATCATAAACACAACTATACACAAAACAAGCAAACAGCTAAATATGACCTAAAAATACCCTGAAGTGAACACCCACATCAACCCGGTTTAAAAATGTCAGACCAAATAAAAATTCAAACAACAACAAACCTACAACATAACACAATGAAGCGAATACCTATTCTATACAATAGAATGAAGCGAACATCCACTCATGAGAACATTAAAATCAATAAATGAAAGATTAAAAAGAAACTAAGATCTTGCACAATGAATATAAAAATAAGTAAAAAGAAATAGAAAATCAACTAATTGATTATATGCAAACCCTTTCCAGAAAATATCAAATTACACCAGGCTCCTTATAAAAATGAAAGTGAACCGAGACCCAACAACATAAAATAAACTCAGCCCGAAAGTGTGAAGACATTATAACCGTTTCGTCACAAAATTTCGAAATAAGCATGTACCTGCTAGTTACAGTGGCAAAAGTTTTGCACTAAACTATTAACGCTCTTTGTCCATCCCGATATCGAGCTCTATGCGATAAAGACACTGCTCGCCAAAATGGCTTTTTATCAGTAAAACGACTGAAAAATTCATCGCGCCGAAAACTATCACAACTCAACACTATATATATATATATATATATATATATATATATATATATGTTAATCATTTCATTCCAAGCAAGGCGGTAACGCCACTGATGCGCAGGGGGCTACATAAGAGAGAAAGATTAGGTACGAGGAGAGTAAAGATAAAGACGAACCAGTTACAGGAGGTGTTAGACAAAAGATCAAGGGAAGATGAGAATACAAGTGTGATGACAGTTGCAAAGGTAGAGAGAAATTAAAAGTTATACAGAGTGATATATATATATATATATATATATATATAAAGACATACATGATATATCATATAATATATAATAATTTTACAGAATTTGAAGGTGGCTTCCTGACACTAAAACTAGGTAAAATATCTATATAATCACATGTTCTAAACGCTATCTTTGTACTTCAACATTGTAACTGATAATAATTTCAAAAATTAAAAAGAAACCTCCTCATTCTTCTACACGCGCCTGCACCATTCCGATCATTGACTAGCGGATACTTTCAAATAATTTCTCTTCTTTTCCAATTGTACCACAGAGCTCCATGACGAGTTCATAAAGCATTTCTGTATTATTAATGTCTGCTATAAATCGTTTTAGGTACCTATAAGTTAAAAATCCAAACGACGGAGATCATAGGAACTTGCGTGCGATGGAACTATTTCTCTGCCATCTATCCTTCTTTCAATGTAGATATCAGCCAGTGTACCGTGGAAATTGTGACTGGTCGTCTTGCAGCCATTGGCCGAAATAGAACTCACTACCCCCATCCAGTATTCCCTGTGCATTTGGAACCCTGGCGCAGTTTTGTAGCGAAATTTATAATCTTGTCAAATAACTGAATACTTGATACTTTGCCAGGGCTACCGAAGGTGTTTTTAATTTGTCACCAACACTAGATGGGTTGCCTCCAGGCACCATCCTATTACTTATCCTATAACTGGAGGGAAGTGACGGATTAATACTTTTCCAAAGGGTTCTAGTGCTTAAGTGAATGTAGGTTATTCTACTGGAATTCGAACTCGGCTCACCGATTTCTCTTTCCCAGCCGATATTCACAGCACCACAACGCACATCCGTCACGGAATGCTTGCAGAGACTGGTATTCCCAAGCGGTCACCTAAGTACTGACCAAGCTCAACGTTGCTTAACTTCGGTGATCGAACGAGAACCGGTGTATTCAACTGATATGCCGTAAGCTGAATTGTGACTAATATGTGTAGGAGTCTAATCATATATTAGCCACATGCGTCTTCTTCGCAGATTTACATAGTCTACCATGTATGGAATTGTGTTCAAAATAGTCTCTGTAGACGGCACCTATGATAGGAGACCTAGAATTCCAGTCCAACTATTAATCGAAAACTGATGCTCGTGTCTAGCCCCTTTTGTACCAGGGCATGCCGATCAAAAAAGAAAAGATATTTCGTGCAACAAAAAAAAAATTCGCAGAGGTTTTTTCGTGGTGATTGATCATACTCTCCATACGGTACTATGAGATGTACCCCCTTGTGCAAACAAAAACGAAAAATGTCATTCTATGATCTTTCACATTTTGCTTAATCACGTATACGTGGTCTCTTGGTGTTGTTTGCTCTTCCGGTCTCCGGTCTTCCGATTCTGTTTCATCGCCTTCATTACACGACTGATATCAAAAAGGCTGACACCAACAATATCTACTATAGCTCTGTAAGGCTCGCTAGTGTGTTCGTGCAGCGTTACAATTTTCTTACGTTTCCTTGGAGAAAGGTTCATCGCAGGCAATGGCCATAGTACAACTAATCGACACTCGAAACAATAGTGTCTTGGAGTGATAAAAATCTGAAGCAATGAAGGACAACGCAATATTTTTCAGACGCAAACAAATCTCCTCATACACACCAAAAGTAGACTGATATTACTGCACATTAGTGTAACTGAACTAATCTGACAAAAGAAAGAAAGAAAGAAAGAAAGAAAGAAACAGATTACAAATGTAACTCCAGTGGGTCATATGCTGAAAGAAAGGAGACTTTTAGTTCCTTTGCACAAGAGCGTATGACATCGTAGGGCAACAAGACATACACTGATACCTGGATTGTCACCGACAGCCTGTAGAATGTGTTATTCGTGGTCAGGTGTACGAGCAGATCTAAACAAGAGGAATAAAAACTGCAGCACAGGTTGGATGACTCGGCTACCCTACGTCGGGAAACGCGATGTGATACAGCCCTGCACCCTCAGATCCAATACCATTCGCTTGGCAATATTTAAAAACCATTTCTCACTGCACACGATACGAATATTCTGCTTCTGTTAAATGCAGCACTTTACAGTTATGTTACTACTAAATGCGTTAGACTTTGATGACAGACTAGTCACAAATTTACAAGAATAACAAATATAACCAAGTCTATATAGCAACACAACGCCGTCTACCGTAAAATTTGTTTAAACTTAATAATGCAAAAACGGAAAGACTTGCAGGTGTAAGTTAATATAAACTTTTGTTCTTGTTTTGGTGTAAGGAACCAGACTAAAATGTTTTTAAATTATATTTTACTTCCGCTATATATATATATATATATGTGTGTGTGTGTGTGTGTGTGTGTGTGTGTTTATGTTAATATACGATAGACGGTCCAGATTTATTTGTAAAGAAGCGAAAACAAACAGTTTTATTAAATTAATCAAAATAATTTTGACATTTTCTATAAATTCAATTACGCAGCATAAATATCATACAAATGTTTGTAATGTTATTCAACCTATTCATCCATCTATAAAACAGTCAGACAGAAATAGAAACAAAAAAAGGTGTGTTCATGATGTCTTTGTTGAGCTTGAAATGGTTTTCAACCTCGGTAAGGGAATTTTTAAAAGTACTTGAAAAATATTTAAATGCTGATTATTTTGAATAAACTTTCATTTGTCTCTGAAAATTTCTTAAACACTGGCTGAAAACATAAATCTGATTGAATGAACTGGTACGCATCAGAACTATTTTTAAATCGTTTCTATTTCGAACCGATAAATTTTCCACACTTGCACATACACATGCGCACAAACAGACACACACACATAAATTATTTGATGTATAGAAAATTTATAGATATATTATGAATTATATTTTAGAACAAGTAGAAAATATAATCTACTACAAAGTTTACATTTTGTTTCGGGATTGAAAAGACAATGTCTCATCAGGTAGTGAGACATTGTCCTTTCAATGTCGAAACAAAATGTAAACTTTATAGTATATTATAATTTTTACGAGTTCTAAAATATAATTTATAATAAATATTCATAGCTCTTTTTTTTTATAGAGCACTGTTTCAAATTAATGTTTTGAACGCTGTTAATATTTTCTTCGTTCCTTATTCATTTGGATATTCAACAATGAATTAGAACACTCACAGCAATTGGGCGTGTATAATAATAATATACACGCAAAAGAGTCTGCCTCCTTCTACCGAGTGCCCATAGCTCAGAGGTAGAATCGCCGACTGACGCCAATTCGGTCAGGTTTCAATCCAGGGTTAAAAAGCAATCGGAGTCTAACCGTACTGATGAGCTGTGATACAATGAAACAGATCTGTCTGCGGATGACTATTTACGCTCTCACACCCTGATTGAGCACTCTGGAAGAGCTGTAGACTTTGAAAGACAGTAGCTACTTTAGCATCTACGCATTGTTCACTCAGCAATGAATTAGAATACTCTCAGCTATTGGGCATGTAAAACGATAATATACACGCTAAAAAGCCTGCCTTCTTCTAACGATCGCCCATATCTCAGAGGTAGAATCGCCGACTGACGCCAATTCGATCGGGTTTTAATCCTGGGTTAAAAAGCAATAGGAGTTTAACCGTACTGATGAGCTGCGAAACAGATCTGTCTGCGGATGACTATATATATATATTTGAATTGCAAGGGGTGATGCAACCATAAATTTCCACAAAAGTAAAAAAAGAAAGGAAAAATGTGACTCACAAACGTAAGGAGAGGATAAAATGCTCTTTTTGTCTGAACATACTGGGCTGATGGATCTTTAAGTATACAGCCTCAAGAACACGAAGATATTAAGACAAACGAACGCTGTGCAAAATCGTGAACCATGTGTCTTCGTTACTGGAGACACAGTCATGTCTGTTGAGCAAATGTTGTCCAATTGCCGAGCCAGGGACGGCTTGAGTGGTTCGTATAGAACGGCTCTGACTACCCGAACGCACATTGAGAGTGGCGTGCTGCGCAACACACGTTTCCAAACTCGGATTTGTAAGTCCTATGTATACCGCATCGTATCGGCATTTAAACTTATAAAAAACTGAACTCTTACGAAAATAGAACAACCGATCTTTACTGACAGATGAAAACACAGATTACACAGTCCGCAACTTAACAGCATAATAACAGGACAAAATACACGCTGAAATTATATATATATCAAACAATTTTCTTCTGCTATCGATCTTAAATTATTTAACAGTAGAATTTATGTTTTGAAAAAATTCAAAATGAACATACACTCAAGCAATGACCAGTCGGGCGTGTCACATCATAGCTTTAAAGAAGGCCCCTTTTTAAAAACACAAAAATAAGTTACAGTTAAAACATGAGGATATAATAACGACATAAAGAAATATTGCTACCCATATATTTATATGCATATATATATTGAAAGAAAAACTTATACATTAGAAGTTATTTCGATTGTGTAAATTTACTTACATTGTCTCATTCAGACAGTTGAAAAATAAATAAATTCACACAAAATCTTTTTTAAATTTTTGACAGAGGAATGGAAGCTTATATTATTTAAACCAAAATCAAATTCAGAATAGATACATTATATCACATATAATATAAACAAGTAATACATATATTTACACACACATACACGGAAACGGGATTTTTTACATACATAAATATTTTTCAATAGACAGACGCAAAAAAGAAATACAGAAAATATGTATATATTTAATCACACAATTATATGAAAATGTAAAGGATATATACTCATGAAATAAAGGAGTAATATGGGAATTTAAGTCTACGGACATAAACGGCTAAAAAGACAAAATGTGTTGAAGAGAAATAGGAAAAAGGAGAAAGAAAAAATAGTTTCGAAAATACACTACAGTCACAAAAAATAATTGACACACAAAAATATTCAAAGGTTTATAAAAAAAACCTCCTTCAGAGAAACCTTTTCAAAGATTCACTTTCAGCATATCACTTTCTTTAAAAATCACCTAAAAAAATTTTAAAATTTTTCTAAACATTTGCATAAAAAAAAAACCGTTAAATAAAGCAGACATTTTTCCACAAGAGAAAATATTACACAGAAATCACAAATGCATAAAATAGCATATAATTACGAATGCGAAATTGTGTTAAAAAACAATACAAACAGAAATCTGGCGAGGCTGACAAACATAACCTCGCTGCTGATCTTGAGAAGGACCTACACTGAGTGGTGGACTGGGGTAAGAAGTGGCTCGAAAATTTCAATGCTTCTAAAACGAAACTTCTGTCAACCATCACAGGCAATCTCTCCTTTCACCCATAAGCCTAGACCAAGCAACCTCCCTGAAAGCAATATACTGCACCTCCTCGGCCTTAGCCTATCTTCCCACCTCAAGTGGAATCATTACATTTAATCAATAGCTAAATCCACTGCTAGGAAGTTTGGTTCACTGTTTTTGGCCAGGAAGTTTTTTCCGCCTGAATCCATCTTGCACATATACAAATCAACCGTCCGACCATGTATGGAATACTGATATCATATCTGGTCAGGCGCCCCCGATGTTCATTTTAGTGTTCTCGACAGGCTCCAAGGGAGAACCTGTAATGTGATTGGTCCCGAACTGGCAGCTCGACTCCATCCACTTTCTTATGTGGATTCTATAACTATTTTCACGGCTTCTACTCTGACGAACTTAGGTCACTGGTGCTCCCTCCAAAAGAATTTACTCGGGCAACCGAACTGGCAACAAGGTCCCACCCTTTTATAGTTAGATCAACTAAATGCAGGCTACAATTCTACTCCTACAGCATCCTTTGTCGCGCTTCCCGCCTGTAGAACTCGTTTCCATATACTTGTTTTCTTGACGGTTACAGCCTTCAGGAAGTTAAGTGCAACGTCAATTCCCATCTCTTATCAACTTAACTCCACTCTTTTCTACATCATCCAGTGTAACTCGTTCTTTTCTCTTTTCTTTAGCTTCGCAACTGTCTTTACTCCTGAGTTAACATCGTTCTCTTGCCCTTTCTCTTTCTCTTCTTGTAGCTGGTTTGTCTTTTCCTTCAATCTCCTTCTGCCTAAAACTTTAACACTCTTATGTATCCCTCTGCACATCAGTGGCGGTACTGCCCTGCTTGGGGTAAAAATGGTTATAAAAAAAGTTCCAAGTGTTCAACACCACAAAAACAAAGTCAATTTTCAGCCGATTTAAATAGCGAGAAATAAAAAAATAATATAAAGAACAAATACAAATTCTAAAATAAATTAACAAAAATATTTTAAGGAAAAACACTTAAAATAAATTAAACAAATTTAATTTAAAAAAAAAATAATAATAAATGTCTGAAGCTGAAGTCTTTATTCTTGCAGCGCAAAGACCAACATATCTTCACTAGGAATATTCAGGCAAATACCATACGTAATAATGTGGATAAAAATGCAGGTTAGTTGATAAAACCAAGACACAATAGACCATCTAATCTCAGAATCATCTGTCCTTGTCCCCAAAAAATATAAAAATAGAGTGGTGCAAAATTTACACTGGACAATGTGCAGACAGCATGGAAAATATGTGAACAGTGGTATGAACATCATCCAGCACCGGTTACAGAAACAGAAGATGTCACCTTTGTATGGGATTACACCGTCTACACAAACAGAAAAATTGAAGCAAATAAGCCGGATATTATTGATAATAATCAGAAAGAAAATGTTTCCTATTGCTTGATATGGCTTGTCCAGCGGATTGTAACATAGCAACCAAGGAATTCGAAAATCTGTCAAAATATAAAAACCTGGAAAGTGAAATAGAAAAAGATGTGGAAATTAAAAATAAGAATCGTACTAGTGATAGTAGGTGCACTTGGAATGATAAAAAATGGAACAAAACAACACATTGAAAAAATCCCAGGAAACCCCAGCTTAAAAGATATACAAAAATTATTTTTTTTTCTTTTTAAGTACAGCCCACCCACTAAGGAGAACTTTGTCTATGTAACGCTAAAGATGTTATGGGGAATAGAAAAACATGAAATGTAGCCATAATAACACACCACGACCTGCCTTGGATTTTTCCGCAGACTGAGCAGGTAGTGCGACCAAAGCAAAAATCGAATTATGAAGAAAAATGATCTAAGAATAGTAAATTAAAAACAAATAATAATAATAATAATAATAATAATATTTTTTTTCAGACTGATACAAAGAGATTTTACAGGGAAATAGGTAAAAAAAGAATTAAAGTGACAGTCCCCCCCCCCAGAATGGAAGAAGTCATACAGTTCTGGGAAAAGATATGGGCTTGCCCTAAAGAACATAGCAAGGAAGTACATTGGATTGCGCAAGAGATAGAACGAATGAAAAATAAACCAGAACAGACATGGTATGGAATTACAGAAGGTGATGTTAAATTTGCACTAAAAAAAGCACACAATTGGAAATTCCCAGGTATAGACAAAATTCCTAACTTTTGGCTATATTATTTAAATGCAGCACATAAAAAACTAGCCAAAGAACTTCAAGAAATGGTTGACGATCCCACTAAAATTCCTGCATGGATGACCAAAGGAATTACATTTCTTCTACCCAAGAATGGTGACACAAACAACCCGAAAAACTACAGACCAATTACATGTCTTCCGACAACATATAAACTATTGACATCTATTTTAACAAAGCAGACATATTTATTCTTAGAAAGAAATGACATGATACTGCTTGAACAAAAAGGGTGCAAACGTGGCTGTTATGGATGTAAAGACCACTTGCTAATTAACAAAATGATCCTGGTAAACTGCTACAGTACAAAGAAAAATCTTAGTACTGCCTGGATAGATTATCGAAAGGCATTCGATAGTGTGCCACATTCCTGGATTTTAAAGACTTTAAATATATACAAGATATCGCCCGTCATCATCAATTTCATCAAACAGTGCATGTCTATATGGAAAACAACCCTTTACCTCAATCATATAAATGGAACCTATAAGTCTGATGAAATAAACATCAAAAGAGGTATATTTCAAGGGGATTCTTTATCTCCCTTACTATTCTGCATATCATTAATAGCACTAACCAGTCAACTTAATAAGACAGAATGTGGTTATAAAATAGGCCAAAAGAAAACAAGCCATCTATTTTACATGGATGACTTAAAGTTATATGCTAAGAATGATAATGAGCTGGAAGGTCTTCTGCAAACTGTAAAATGCTTCAGCGAAGACATTGGAATGAAATTTAATTTGAATAAATGTACTAAAGCTACAGTTTTACGTGGATCAATACAAGAAACATCCTCAATTAGCTTAGACCCTGCTGTAACAATAAAAGAATGGAAACCAGATGAAGCTTATAAATATCTAGGTGTAAATGAGAGCGAAAACATTCAAGATAAAAAAATGAAAGAAATAGTGCGTAAAGAGTAATATAGAAGGCTACGAATGATATTAAAAACTGAATTAAATTCACAGAACAGAGTCATGGCCATTAATAGCCTTGCAATCCCAGTTGTCCAATATAGCTTTAACATCTTAAACTGGACTCTAAATGACATCAGGCGAATGGATGCTAAAACAAGAAAGCTTCTTTCTAAGCATAAGATGCATCATCCAAAGGCTGATATAGACCGTCTATACATACCCCGTAAAGAAGGTGGAAGGGGTCTTATTCAGCTGGAATTGTCATACAAGACAACAACTATTGGCTTACTAACATACATAGAAAAAACAAAGGATTGGATGATACAATTAGTAAGACAACATGAAGAAAGAAAGAAAAAATATTCAATAATAAAAGAAGGCAGTAAATACAAACAAGATTTACAGTTAGTAGATTCTGTAGAAAAGCAAAACAGAAGCCAAGAACCAACTATTGCGGCAAAAAATATGAAAATGAAAGCCAAAGATAAAGCTCTTGAACAGATGAAACAGCGCTGGCAAGACAAACCTCTGCATGGCCAGAACGTGCAAATAAATCCAATGTTGACAAAGTTAATACTCATCGATGGTTACGTGCATCTGGATTAAAGTCTGAAACTGAAGGCTTTATTCTTGCAGCACAAGACCAAAGTCTTTTCACAAGAAACTTTCAGGTAAATATTATGCATAATAATATGGATCCAAAATGCAGGTTTTGTGATAAACACCAAGAAACAATAGACCACCTAATCTCAGGCTGTTCTGTGCTTGCCCCAAATGAATATAAAAATCGCCACGATAGAGTTGGGCAATATTTACATTGGGAAATGTGCAAACATTATGGAAAATCTGTAAACAAACACTGGTATGAACATCACCCAGCACCGGTTACAGATATAGAAGATGTAACCATTCTATGGGATTACACCATCTACACAGACAGAAAAATTGAAGCAAACAGGCCAGACATTATTGTTAAATCCAGAAGGAGAAAACCTGTCTATTAATTGATATGGCTTGTCCAGCGGATTGTAACATAGCAATCAAGGAATTTGAAAAACTGTCAAAATATAAAGACCTGGTAATTGAAATAGAAAAAATGTGAAAATTGAAAACAAGAGTTGTGCCAGTGATAGTAGGTGCACTTGGAATGATAAAAAAATGGAACAAAACAACACATTGAAAGAATCCCTGGAAACCCCAGCTTAAGAGATATACAAAAAATTGTCTTATTAAGTACAGCCCACTCACTAAGGAAAACTTTATCTATGTAATGCTGGGGATGATAGGGAAGATAGAAAAACATGAAATGGAGCCATAACAACACGCCACTACCTGCCTTAGGTCTCCCCGCAGACTTGGTTGGTAGTGAGACCAAAGCAGAAATCGAAATATGATGAAAAATGACATAATAATAATAATAATAATAATAATAATAATAATAATTATACTAAAATACAAAACTTAATAATAAATAGTAAGAGTAACAACAACAACAATAATAATAATTATAATCTATGGGATTACACCATCTACACAGACAGAAAAATTGAAACAAATAGACCGAACAGTATTCTTTAAAACCAGAAAGAAAATGTTGCCTATTAATTGATATCGCTTGTCCAGCGGATCGTAATATAGCAACCAAGCAATTCAAAAAACTGTCAAAATATACATACCTGGAAATTGAAACAGAAAAAAATGTGGAAATTAAAAACAAGAATCGTGCCAGTGATAGTAGGTGTACTTGGAATGTTAAAAAATGGAACAAACCAACAGATTGAAAGAATCCCTGGAAACCCCAGCTTAAGAGATATACAAAAATTGTCTTGTTAAGTACAACCCACACACGAAGGAGAACTTTGTCTATGTAAATCTATGGATGTTAGAGGAGATAGAAAAAGCATGAAACGGAGCTATAACAACACACCACACCCTGCCATAGGTCTTGCCGCAGACTTGGTAGGTCATGCAACTATATCAGAAATAAAAATATGACAACATAATAATTTCTGGAAAAGTTTTCTATCATAGGCTATCATCAATACTGAAGTAGTTCAACATTTCATACCTCACTGCTTGTTATCCGACAGAGAGTATGGCTTCTTCTTCGGCATGTTCACCGCTAACGTCTTAACGCCCATCATTGAATATATAATCCAAGCTTGTGATAGGAACGACATATCTAGCTGTAAAGGTCATATTTAATGAGCATGCTTCCTGATCCAATCATACGAATGCGGATGTACCCTATTCTGATGAAACAACCATTTACTCCCGCCTTGCAGATGCAGCAAAACAACCTTGCTGCTTCTCTCTAAAATGACCTCCAGCCAGTGGTAGACTGGGGTAAGAGATGTCTCGTTAATTTGAATGCTTCCAAAACAAAGCTGCTATCATATAACCACTATAGATAATCTTTCCTACTAACCATCAGCATGGATCATGCTAGACTTAATGAGAGAAATACACTGCAACTCCTCGGCCCCACTCTCCTATCTGACCTTAAGTAGAAGAATGATATTGAATTAATAGCTAAATCTACTAAGAAGGTCGAGTCATTGTGTCGGTCCAGGAATTCTTCGCTTCTATACCCGTTATGCACTTTTACTTATCTACCATCCGCCCGTGCATTGGATAATACTGTCATACATGGTCAGGTTTTCCTGCTGTTCATTCTGGGGTTCTCGACAAGTTCCAAAGAAGAATTTTCAATGCATTCGATCCTGACCTGTCGGTCCGACTCCAGCCTCTCTCTCACAGACTAGTTCTGGTTTCCCACTGTCTCTTCTACAAATACTTTTCACAGATTCTGCTCAAACGATCTTAGCTCCTTAATGTCTATCCCCTACTAGAATTTACTTGATCTACATGACTGGTAAGAAGATCCCACCCATTTACTGCAAAGACAATCAAGTTTAACCCAATTTCTACTCTTTGCAACTTTTCTCGCACTTCCTGCCTGTGGAACACTTTTCCGTATTCTTGTTTCCCTGATAGCTACAATCTCCAAGAGTTTAAATGGTCTGAATTTGTGTGAAATCTGATTCTAAAATAATTCGGTTGTTTAGCTAGATACGAAGCCGAGACACTCAGTTCAGAGAGAGATATCATTAATCCCGGCACGCCTTAAACCACTTTGCCACGAAGCGCAGTCATTCAGACTAGGCTTAATTTTGTGACTTTAAACAGATTTTTTTTCTCATATCGACAAAGTTTCGTCCCCAAACTTGAAGAAAGAGATTTATACAATGGATGTTTATTAATTATACGGATTTCTTATCACTTAAAACATTAACTTTAATGGATGCTGAATGTTCGAGAAATCTTATTAAAAAACGTTTTGCCCTTTCTTAAGCAAAACATATACACTGTTTAATAAATTAACATAGCATATACACAAATAGGAGTATCCATTAAAATATACGTTTAAAATAATAACAACATATGAATACAATTGTATATTTGCGCAGCAACCAATCATTTATACGAATGTAATTAGGAACGACTGACAATAAAAATCAATCAAGCTTTTCATTCACTGCGTTTTGCATTCGTACAAGTAATTTATTTTCTGGATATGAAATGACTAACACTGTATATATATATATATATATATATATATATATGTGTGTGTGTGTGTGTGTGTGTGTGTGTGTGTGTGTGTGTATGTATTGAAAGGTTAAAACATAGTTATCACATTGATAACAAGAATTGTATGATAAATAATAGTCCAGGATAAAAAACGAAAATTCAGTTTCTTCAAGTAGATAAGGATGAGTAAATTAGGAATTGAAGCATTTGAAGGTGAAGATGTTAAATTCAAATGACAAAAATATAAAACAAAAATGAGGAAATCCCAGTTAGATTTTGAAAATCCAAGCATACATTCTTAAAATATTCATGCAATACGTACATAACCAAATTACAAACCGCTGTCCAACTTGAATAAAAAAACCAGTATTATTATTACACTTCAAGTAGCCATGAATTTATTGAAATAATTCGTATATGCACATAGTTTATGATTTGGGCAAAGGGAACAGATTCAAACACAACGAAGTTTTCATATTTTCATTTTTGGCAAAAAAAAAATTGGCAAAGTAAAATATATTAATAACAGTGAATTTAGGTCATTGATACTAAATTATTTCTATTTAAAATATAAATCAAATAATCGTAAAAAAGAGATAGTTAAAAAGAAGGTGCAGATTATTTATTATTGGTTAATAAAAAATTATATTCACGTACAAAAGTCTCTTTTTATGTCTATCTGAGTCCAGAAAAGCTTTGCATTAACCTATACACAATATATATATATTTATATATATATATATATATATATATATATATATATATGTGTGTGTGTGTGTGTGTGTGTGTGTGGTGAAAAAGCATCTTAAAATATTTGATACATTTACATTATAGATTTTGAAAATCCAAGAATAAATTCTCGAAATATTCATGCAATCGTGTATATAAATAAATTACAAACCGCTGTCCAACTTGAGGAATCAAAAAACCAGTATTATTATTACACTTCATGTATCCATCAATTTATTGAAGTAATTCGTATATGAGTAATAAAATTAAGTATAAATCAAGCCATATTCACGTTTAATAATGCAGGTAATACATTTTTGTCAGTTGTAAAATATTCTAAAGCATTCTTGTCAATTGTAAAACGCGAGTAATACATATCTATCAGTTGCAAAATCCCGTTAATACATTTCATTGAGTTTTGGAATGATGGTAATGAGTTTTTGTCAGTTATATATTACTATAAATAATCTCGTTTTTAAAGAAATTATGCTTCGAAAATATTATTAATTTTTTATTTCTTTACATGTATTTAATATAATTTTTCTTTTCTAGAATCAGAAATAAACATATTTATCTTGTTTATTTCGGTGACACCATTAACTTTTCTGAAACGCGTTGTTTGTGTATTAAAGAACAATAATAAAGCTTTATTCTCAGTAACGAATATTTACTTATTGTTTTGACTTGACATTTACATGTAAGTATAATATACTGCGTAGAGCATTAAGTGACTGGAAAATTAAGTGACAGGAAAATCTCATCAAAGATGATTGAAAAAACTTGAAGCAACTGAAATGTTGTTCTACAGAAAGATGGTGTGCATATCATGGATCGATTACGTTAGCAATGATGAGATTATTTGAAATGATGGCAGCAAAAAGGAAATTAATTCTGAGCATCAGGAAAAGACAGCTAAAGTTCCTGGGACATATAATGAAGAAGGAGAGCTTAGAGAATCTGATACTCACTGGTCAAATAGAGGGAAAGACAAACAGGGGAAAGCATCTGGTAAATAATTTGAAGGGCTTGAGTAGTTGAACGGCAGAGCGGGGTTTTGTTGGGGTAACAGGAGTAAGCTTACTAAAGGCCAACAGGAAAAGGAAGACGTGGTAGGCCAAGCCCGTCTACACCCTTAAATGACATGACACATAAAATAAAATGAAGGTACCAATTAACACATTAATGGACTAACTCAGCATGCATAAATACCATGTGACTAACAGTCACCGGGCGAGCACCAGTCTGGTATGCGTCAGACACCCGTAGAGTGACTAACCGAACAGAGACTCTGATATCCCACTCCGCTTGCTCGTCAACTAGACGAACAAGCTGGCATATTGTATCTTTACCCGTTATTTTTGTTAATACAATTGTTTACAATAATGCCATGTTCCTGTTTTTAGTTGTGACCCCTTAAAAAGGGTTACAACGGTAATGTTTTCACATGAAAACTATAAATCTGAGTTCAAGATATTATCATTCAAAATATAAAAAACATCTTGTAAGTTCATCTGCCTTGCAATTAAAAAGTTAACGAACAAAATATTTCTGTAGGATGGTTTCTGTATCTATGGGCCGTGTTCAAATCATGGCTCTTCTCATTTTTTTAATCTTATCACCCCGAGCAAGGCGGTAACGCCACTGATGAGCAGGGGGCTAAGAAGTAGTGAAAAGATTGGAAAAGAGAAAGCCGGAAACCACATCCTAAACAGGAAACAAAGGATGAGCCTCTTAACCTGTTCAATAGACGTGGGTGGAGTGTGAAACAGGCGATCTCTTCTTTTCAACGTCTTCGATGTATTTGTCGTTTTACTATTTGTTTCATTATCTCTTCTGTTTTCTATTTACAGTAATTCATTATATAAGTTACACGGTGCTTTGCACTGTATGTCTTACTTTGTATGTTTGCTTGTTACAATGTTTTCCTCGTTATATATCGCAGAAATTTGAACATTTTATTTCGGATATTGTCATTTTTTTATTTCCCTTTATTGCCTCCAATCTCATGTTCTTTACAAAAAGAAACTAGCAGTATAGCCCGGCGTTGCTCGGGTGTAATGAAAGCTTTCAAACTAATCAATGGTCCTGGAGCTCAGACTGTTTGGACGTTGGTACGAAAGACTAAAAAGCGATAGTTGTTTCCAGTTAAAGCGAAACTGTAGACTTAAAGAAAAAAATGAATTGATGTTAGTTGAAATTTGATTTCCTGGTATCGACATCAAATAAGTTTTTTTCGTCGTAAACTGAATTTTGAAGGCTAAATAAGTCCTCTGAGTAAATGGTATCATGACTGAGACTAAGAACTAAAATTATACCTACTTAGAGCCAAACCCGAAGCAAAACCTAAAATAAAAGGGCTGAAAAAATACAGATATAAAGGCAGATAAACAGACACACACACAAACGTTTTGACTTTACATATATATATATATATATATATATATATATATATATATTATCGATTTTCTGCACTATTGTAAGAACTGCAACCTTGAAACTTCTGAATATCGTTTCTTATGTCTTTGTCTATGAGTGTATCAAATTTGATTAAAATCGGATCACTCCTTCTATAACCCGATTTATTCGATTATCGATTTTCTACATTTATCGGGGGTATCTCGGCACAAAACCCAGCTAACAACACCCACAGACGCTTGTAGTACAACTGTGTAAATTTTCAAGAAAATCGTTTCAGCCGTTTCGGAGTCTAAAGGTAAGGGACACACACATACACACAGATACACACACAGACAAAGTTCCATTTATAAATAAATTTAGATTATTCTGAATTCGTTAAAATTTAAAAGGTTTGGCATTGCATATGAATTCTTCAGTCTTTGTAATGTTTCTAACTAAATTTTCCTGTTTCTTCATATTATTTTTATTTTTTTGCAAGGTATGATTTTGGAAGGTATTCTGATATATCCAATTCGTACATTATATCGGGACTGTTCTTGCTAACGGCACAACAAAATTAAAATAAATAAATAAATTACCTAACGTAGGTTCCCAGTGAATTTTCTATAAATACTTTCGCAAAAGTATTTTTGATGAACTCCGGTATCTAAACGTTATGTATTCAAGAGCATTAACAAATTGGTGGGAAAATATTAAAATTTTCCTGCTGAAATAGCGAGATATAAAAGTTTCTTCTCTCCCACACAATTTTGGCTTCTTGCTTTCCTACCAACATTGAGCTTTAAAAATTAAATAAATTGTCAATCGTTATCTACTGTTTTCTTAATTAATTTTCTGTTATTGACATCTCTTCTTAAATGTATTAGGGGTTTTATTGCCATGCCAGAAGAGAAATCAATAGTTAATGCATCAAACTAGCGAAGAAGATAAGAAAAAAAAAGGTATAGCAGAGTAGATAATTTATTTCATTGGGAATTGTGAACATGACTTCCGTTCGATTACATAAACAATAAATATCAGCACTAAACTGAGGCTGTTCTAGAAAATGTCATGAAACGAGATAAGGTGAAACGTTGTGATTCCTTTTTATCAAAACAATGAAACCGGATGCAATTCATAAACAGGCAAATGAGAAACAGATATTTCGTAGATATGGATATCAGAATTCTACAGGCTGAAAGTGAAAGAGAAATATATATTGGAAAAAAGGTATGGAACATGAAGGTTATATGCGTCGGTCGTAGTTCGTTTGAAATGATGCAATTAGAAAAGAAACGAAATAAATTCGAGGCAAAATATCGATGTCAAAATTATGAGAGCTGAAGGACCTGTAATGATTGAAGGTCTTGTTGGAGACTTGAGATAAAAACCTCAATAAAGCCTACATGAGGTTTCTTTTATGATGATCCATAGAATTAATATCAAATCCGAATCCGAATTAACTTTCTAAATTCCAAAAAGGTTTTATTTTCTTTAATGACACCGAAAAAGGTGAATTTGAAAAGACTACCAGTCACTAGCGATAAACATCAACTCATCAGAAAATTGTAATCAGAAAAATAGCACTTACTGAGAGTTTAAAAATCCCTTAAAACGGTTGTGAAAATTTATCGAGACGACTATAATTATAATAAAAAATTCAATTACATATACCTTTCTTTTAAACTTTTTTCGTTGAGTGTGACACAGAAGGATAACTATATTTTTATTTTTATTTTATTTGTAGCATTCATACATTTTTCTGTTTAGTGAGAATAAGAGAGTGCAAAATCTATTTTTCTTGTCCATTATCCCAGGCGTTTTCAGCAACTTTTTTTAGACATTTTCAGGAATGCTTAGTTTTGGGTCTTGTTATTTATGCTTGACCGTGAAGATGTGTGTTTTTTATTTGAATGCTAGTAAGAACGTTTATTCCGAGCCTTGCGTATTGAGCGCTACTGAAAGTGAGCGTATTTCTATTGTTTTTTGTTAATTTTCAAACCTCATTTTAGCAATATTGAATAATGTGAAATTGATTGTAAGAGCGAGTAGTCTTATATACAAGGCCTATCTCACAGTTAGATGAGACTGTTAGATTAAACCAGTGCACATTTGTATTAAAACGTGTTCAATACAGCTCTATTGTAGAACTTTTGAATATTTTCTATTTGTAAATGACTTATTACGCGACCTAGGTTTCTACCTTAAAATATATTTAGTTATTGAAAATCGCCTGAAGACACAATTCATGGCAGAAACATAGGTCGTGTAATAACTCATTTACAAATGGAATATATATATATATATATATATATATATATATATATATATATATATATATTCCATTTTTGAACGAGTTATTTCGCTATCCAGTTTTCTACCATGACTGGTGTTATCAGGCGATTTTTAATATATATATATTAATATATATATATATATTTTTCTTTTGTAACAGAGTTTTTGTTGAGAGAACCTGAAAACCATATGGGAGGATAGATTTTTTTTGTTCTATGGCACATTGATATTATAAATTATATATTAGGTGTATGTTTATGTAAGTGATACTTTACCTGATATCGGTAAATATGGGTAAAACGTCGCAAGCCTATTGCTGGCTTATCGCTATATTCATGGAAACCTTTCAAATCTACATCATTCCTTAATTCAACAGGTTCTAACATTCACAACCAAGACCTGCCATGATAAGCTCATTGTCGCGAACGAACTTAATTCTCATCTCATTCTCTCTGATATATAAGTTCCACACAAGCAGCTTCTTCCCACAAACCACTGCTTTGTGGTACGGACTCCTAAGAGGATGCTTACTCTATTACTACAATCTTAACTTGCTGAAGATTAGGTTTAAAATTTAGTTTTTAACCTGGATGCATAACTTTTGCGCTTACACTGTAGCCTCTACCTCGAGTGTCTATCGATCCTTTTACGTGGTGAAAACTAATGAAAATTAAATCAAAACATGAATACAATTTTGCAATATTTCGTGAAGAATGGAGATTATTCATGAGACACCAGGTACGTGAGCATTTAATCTTATGTAAAATGCACATACGCACTTGCAGACACACCTGCACCTACAAAAATATTATCCAGCTACAGAATGTGATAGGTAAACAGCCGTAATTTCCATGTTTAATTTCACACATGCACGTTATTTTTATTTTGTCGACTGCATAGTATAGTAGATCAGTTGGGCATTGTCTATGAGAAAAAGCAATTCCCATCGCCAAAGAAATTCACTTCGTAAGAAGATGGATGAGTCTAATGGTAATTATCATCCGACACAAGCATGAGAACAAAGTCATGGCTGTCAGCCAATTTCTGCGACAACATCACCCTTTACATCTAGCCACATAACTACCCAGACAGGAACCTCCTTGATTAATATGTGAGTGGCGAGAGACCTACAAAAATTATTGTAAGACCAAAGATGAAATGAAACCAAGGATTATAGCAGCATTCACTAATTAAATAAACAGACTGACCAGAACAGTTGCAGAAGATTCTGAAATCATCTAAATGCCATGGTTAAAGCCAATGGTGATTTTATTGAATAAATTTAATCTTTCAAATATCATGATATTTTTGTGTAATTTTGGTAAATATATCGGTTAAAATGTGATATCAGTTACATTTTCATTTTCGTTTTTGTGTCAATTAGAATAGAACCTATCTATCTATCTATCTATCAATCTATCTATCTATCTATCTATCTATCTATCTATCTATATATATATATATATATATATATATATCAGTGTATGTACTAGAGCATATTGAAATGCAAGTCGTGAATTTAGGACAATATTGTTCAAACATGAGCATGTATATTTTAAAAAAGATTTAAATTAAAAAATGAATTCACACACAGCTTCAGAAATCCCGGTTGTAAAAATATGAATGATATGTTATCTTTGCCATTTACTGAAATTAGATTTGTTATGCTATACATACGTAAAATAAGTATATCGAAAGCGTCCGTGTAAATGCATTAATAGGGTCACAGAGTTTTTGAGGCCGTGCTATGTAAAATTTGGACAAATTATTGAAAATATATGCAAGCACGGTTACATACACAAAAACATACAAAACACACAAACACACACACATACAAGGAGACGATGGGACAAAGTAAAAAAAAAATCTATAAACGGGCTATTTCGCAGAGAGCATCTGATTTAATTGTCTGTCTCAGGTTAAAGTGAATCAAAAACAAAAGGAGTTTCTATAATTATTATATGCGTGCTAGTTGTTGCTAGTGTTTTAGTGCATGTACATACATATATATATATATGTTGAAAGACAACAAAAAATCACAGTATTTGTTGAATTTTTTATCGGGTCTAAGCTTTCGGCTCACATAAGCCATTATCAAAGAGTAAATATTAACACACAGCATCAAGTGAAGCTATGATTTCATTATT
>JBBBDQ010000568.1:0-62500 GCA_037127315.1 Ascarosepion bandense | reverse complement strand
AAGTATTAACTCCACAGGAGTCTTAATATTTTTTCTTTTTGGATTCATGTCGAGAAAGCCCGTCGTTTTCCTTTTCTTTCGTAAACCGCGCTGTTCCGAGGTCGATTGCGGAATTGTCATATCAAATGTATCGTAAATGTCAACCATCACTTCTTTTTCTTCAGGAAGACCAATGACAGCATCGTCCGACAGACGTTTTCTGATTTGATTTAAATGTCGTTTTTGAGTAGACTAGAGACCTTTTATTATATAAGCCATATTTCTTACTTTTTAAAAAAATTTGTACTCATATCCCAGAAACATTTATTATCCCTGAACATCCGGAAAAATTTCTCTCCATGTTAGTAGCTTCTTTTGGTATCGTTTTTTTTTTTCGTCCAGTTTTGCTTTTTTGGGAAGTAGATTGTTGAAGACAGACCTGATTTTACGCGCAAATATTACTTTGATTGGGCGTAATGATGATAGTGTTTTGTTGTTAGGCGTGATTCTATCCACCAGAAGGAACTGTTGTAGGGTTTTTTCTGTGGGTGTGCTCCCAGCCTTCTTCAGAGCACTTTTTAGTGTCTCAGTGAAGCGCTCAGCCTGTCTATTGGTTCTTGGGTTATATGGAACAACCATAATATGATTGATCTGGATGGTCTCACATAATTTATTAAATTCGCCGGAAGTAAATTGTGTCCCAATGTTGACACCCTACAATCCACTACCCCAAATCAGGCAAACAATTCCTGTAGGGAATTGCTTGTCACTTCTGTAGTGAGATTTCTACATCTTAGAACTTCAGGTCACTTAGAAAAATTATCAACTACTATAGGATATTAGAAGTTTAGTGATCCTGCAAAATCTATATGAATCCGAGACCATGGTCGGCCTGTTTTACGCCATGGGCTATATTTGATTGGAGAGGGCTTAGCTGCAAAAGCAGAGCCTTTACAAGATTGTATTATGTTTCCGATATCCATATCCATGTGTGGCAAGTATAGATGACCTCGTATAAGGCGTTACTTTCTTGTAATCCCTGGATGACCCGCATGGAAATCTTTCAGAATTCTTCTTTGTAGTATCGTGGGAATGACGACTCGCTCGGTACTTCGTCGCATAAAGAAAAACAATGCCTGAAATCTCTCTGTCCTTTTCAAGAATTTTGATTTTGGATTGCATAATAAACTCATCGTTTCCAGCTTCTTGTTTGATTTGGTCGAGGGTTACAGGGATTTTTCTTACTGGGTCGAATAATGTTCGGAGAGAATCAATCACAGCATCTTCAAAAGATTCTCTTTGTTCCAGGATTAATCTAGACCAGGGTTTTTCAAACTTTTTGGCTTTAGGAAACCTTTATTAAAAAAATTATTCATGGGTGACACTTGCACCCTGAAAACAAAGTAAATTTGAACATCAAGTTCTTGCGTGTGTAAAATAATTTTCGTATAAATAACATGTTGACATGTAATGGGCGACAGTGCAAGCTTCTTTCATTTGATAACATTAATAAGGAAAAATAAATATCCAGATATTGAAAATTTATACTTTGAATTTCACGTGAGAAGTTAATTCATGGACCCCCTATCTTATCCTTGTGGACCCCCTCTGGTCCGCGGACCACAGTTTGAGAACCCCTGATCTAGACAGTCTTTCCGAATGACAAAGTTTTCTAAACGGTAAGTTAAAGTTAGAATTTAAAAAAAAAATCTTCCCCATCTCTGCAGTGTATTGCTGTATGCGCAAGCAGAATTTTTTTAGAACCGAAGATAGTGAGTAAAGATTTATTGTCCGTCTGCAAAATAAAGTGTCTTCGGTGAATGTACCGGAGACACTTCTCTCAACATAGTGTCCATTATTTGTTGGAATATTACTGGCACAAACTTTACTCCGAACGGGAGACATTCAAACTTACACAACCCCTGAGGGTTATTGATACATAATAACTTAGAACATTGTTCCTTCACCTGTATTTAAAGATACGCGTCACTGATGTCAAATTTTGAAAAGATTTACTCCATTTTGTTTCGTAAAAATTTAATCCGGTCTAGGTAATGCATAATGATAATCTCTGAGTGCCGAATTAAGCCACGTCAAAAATAAGTGAAAATCCGGATCTTTTTTGCTTCTTTACATAGACAGTCAGTGAAGCCCATTGCATGTACTCAATTTTCCACAAGACACCGGTTTTTTCTAGTCTGTTGTGTTCTTTATTTTTGATAGAGACAATAATTACTGTCAAAATTGCAATATGATCTCTGTTTAAAAATACTAGAGAAAACCATTAATATAAAAAATTGCAATATGAATGTTTACTGACCCAATGGATATAGACGTTTGTTTGTTCCCGTTCAATACCAGGCTTAAGCAGTGGTGAATAAGTAACTTAGAGCAGGGGCTTTCAAACTGTGGTCCGCGGACCATATGGGGTTCGTAAGGATAAGATAGGGGTTCCGTGGATAAAATTATCACGTGAAATTCAAAGTACAAACTTTCAATGTCTGGATATTTATCATTTTCTTATTAATGTTAAGAAATGACAAAAGCTTCCACTACCGTCCATTGAATGTCAACGTTATTTATACAAAAAAATTATTTTACGCAAGCAAGAGCGTTCAAATTTGCATTTTTTTTTTCAGGGTGCAAGTGTCACCCATGAATAATTTTTTTTAATAAAGGGGTCTGTCAGTCAAAAAGTTTGAAAACCCCTGACTTAGAGAGTTCGGTTAGCGGGAGATAACTCATGACTACCAAAAGAATCTTCGCACAAGGAATGAGACTCATATACCCCAGTGTCTTAGTAAAGGGTTCAGTTCTAAATTTCTAGCATTCGAACGGCTGAAACGTTGCATAAATGACAAAAAAGATAAGAGCAATAGCCCGAATAATGTAAATAATATAAATAATACCTCATCTCAGAAACAGACAAAGATTTAATCAAGATAAAAAACATAATCCGTGTAATATAAACATATTTAAAGTATCATTACATTGAAAAAATGATCACTATAAATACAGATTCAACAATAATAAAACCCTGTTGTTGTCGTTGTTGTCGTTGTTAATAATAATAATAATAATAATAATAATAATAATAATAATAATAATAACAGAAAACATAACTGACTTCAATACCAGGCTACAGCAGTAGTGAACAAGTAACTTACAGGGATAGAGGGACATAACTCATGACTTCCAAAAAGAATAATATACCCCGGAGATTGTAATAAAGGGTTCGGTTGGAAATTCCTAGCACCTAAAGAAGGCCAGTGCGTATAACGGCCGAAACTTCGTATAAATGGCATTAAAGATAAGGACAATAATCCGAATAATGTAAATAGTGTAAATACTACCTCATCTTAGAAAAATAAAGAAATACTGAACAAAGACAAACATGTACCAATGACAGATATTTAGCCTGAGTGTTAGACTGGCTGTCAGAGTTATAGATTCCGCTCTCACTCTCTGCTATGAACAAAGCAGAAGTATTGATTATATATAGTTGCGTAAAGTGCATGTGTCATATGGGTAAGTCACCATAACAAAAAACACACACACACTCGCGTGCGCGCGCGCACACACACACACACACACACACACATATATATATGATTGATTTAGAGAAGTTTTTCGCTTAACTAAGCAAAATCATGCCGATTTCGAAATTAGTTGAGGGCTCTATTATTACTTTTCGGCATAACTCTAATAAGTTAAGTGACAAACTTCTCTACAGTACTTCTATAAACGCTCTTATCATTATCCAAAATATTGAAGACTTTATGACACAAAAACTGGTGTTTGCTAAAATATATTTTTATCAGTAAACTACTGAAGAAATAAGAACCTTAGCACTAAGCATTTCTCGAACTCAACACACACTTTCTCTCTCTCTCTCTCTCTCTCTCTCTCTATCTATCTATCTATCTATCTATCGATCTATATATATATATATATATATATATATATATATATATACACACTTGTCATGTAATCCGGGTAAATTCCAAAAGAGACGAACTCGAGAGAACTCAATGTTAAATTTATTTATTTGATTTAACAGAGTAATATTTTATAAAGGATTTACAATTATTACCTTGGGTAATACATATTTCACCGCTTTGATGTTCTTAACGGGGCTCGTCAGATCCAAAATCCATTTTGGATCTGACGAGCCGGGTTAAGAACATCAAAGTGGTGAAATATGTATTATCCAAGGTAATAATCATTAATATTATATATATATATAGAGACAGAGAGTTGAGTACATTGATTTAAATCTGAATAGAATAAGTATAAAACGTAAAAAAAGTGTCTTTAATCCAACATGTTTCCCTTTATTTAGTTTCTTCAGTGATTTATTAAAAAACACCTGAAAAAAAGCTGAATAAAAAAAAATGTTAGATTAAAGACACTTTCCTATAACTCTGTTCTTTACTTTACTTTATTCACACACAAGCACCCTCACTCACACACACACACACACAAACAAACAGGCACACACACACGCACACACACACACACACACACACATATATATATATATATATATATATATATATATCCCGCCTGGGGAACTCGCTTCCATATTCTTGCTTCCCTGACGGCTACAACCTCCAGGAATTTAAATGCAATGTCAATACTCATCTATTAACCACTTGACTCTAGTTTTTTCCCCACCCCGTATATCCTTTCCTTTCTCTCCACCTTTGAAACTGTCATCATACCTGTATTCCCATCCTGCTCATGCTCCTTTCTATCTGGTTCGTCTTCCTCTTCACTCTCTTCTAATTAATCTTTTTACTCTCATGTAGCCCCCTGCACATCAGTAGCATTACAGCCTTGCTCGTGGTGATAGGATTAAAAAAGAACCCTGCAAGTTTCAGGCAATATATTATGGTTAAGTTTTTTATGTAATATTTCACGTGATCTTATGATTTTTTATATTTATTGTTTTTGAGGACATAAATTATATTAAAATTATCTAAATGTTTTGTTTATACAAGAGCTTTCGGCTATACATTTAAAGAAACCTGCATGAAAGTGAGATTTCTGCATGTGTGTGTGTGTGTGTGTGTGTGTGTGTGTGTGTGTGTGTGTGTGTGAGAGTATTTGGCCAGTACTCTTTTTTTAACATGATTCCCTGAATACGAAGTACAAGGAAAATTTGATGAAATTTTTATTTTGTTTTTCAAAACTAACTATATTCTTTTCTTAGTTGAGATACATACATGCACACATACACATACACGCACACACACACACACACACACACACACACACACACACACACACACACATATATATATATATATATATATATAGAGAGAGAGAGAGAGTGAGAGAAATGAGTGTGCCAGACCGATAGGATCATTGACATATGTATATATATATATATATATATATATATATATACCTTTTAGGATGGAAGCAAACTTCTTATTTACTTTTGGGATGAAGAGCAAAATTAAGCTTGACAAATGTTGTATAGAATCTTTACTTATTTAAAAATAAAGATCACATTTTTTTATTTAAAAAATGCGAGGAAATGATAAAAAATTATTCAGCAAAAATAGGAAGGAAATAGTCATGTGCTATACTTGAAATTAGATGAGCCTGAGTCTGCACTGGCTTTCACGCGTACATACACACATCAACAATCATATGCACACAAACATGTTTTGCATATATACAGATATACAGACACACACGTACATATATATATGTGTGTGTTTGTGTGTGTGCGTTTGTATGTTTTGTGAATGTGTGTGTATGTGTGTGTATGTGTTTATATATGCCAAAATATCGCACAATAAAAAGAAACAGAAAATATTCGAAAAGTAAAATTTTGTAGATGTTAGGAAACGTTCAGGTTTAGACGGCAGGGGAGGAGCGATGCAGATGGAAGGTAGATGTGAGTTTCTGTGTTGGGAGAACTGAGTCAGATATAGACAAATAATGGCTCTGCTTTTTAGCGTTTTATGGCAGCGGGCGAGTAGAAACAGGACCAAGTATGATGCAAGGGTGGCGCCTGGCGGGTAGCGGTCAAAGCAATACCCTGCTCCTTCCCTGCGCTGTTATTTCAAAGCTAAGAGGTGACGAAAAGAAATAGCTTTAGCTAAGTACATTCTTTTTAGGAATTCCTACGGGAAAGTTAATGTTAGATGGACTGTTTTAAGCCGAAACTATAAGCAGGTTTGCATTTAAGTCATGACAAGTATTCTGTCTCAGAGCCCAGCATTTAATAATGAACTGTCACCTTGACGCATGAAAAAGAACATTTTCTGAACTTACTGGCAAAAAAACACATACATAAACGTATATATTTAGAGAGAAAGTATTTAGTTGTTGGTGGTCTGAGAACAAAATATTGACAGCACTTCTATATATACAACCTTTTTCTCTCTATCTTTCTCTCTTTCATCACATATATATATATATATCAAACAAAATACAAAATAAACGGTCAGATCTCATCGCAAAATGCAGACGCGAAAACATTTTTTTAATATTTTACATAATATTCGCAAACTGAAAATGAACATGAATACATAAAAAATAATAGAATGATATAAATATACAATGAAAATAAAATAAATTACAGCTTTAGATATACATTTTTAGAAATTAAAAACCTCCCCAAAACCCAAATATTATCTGGGATACGTAGCTAAATCCAAACATTACAATGAAAAATGATACAAAAGTAATCGATACCTTTTAGATAAATTTGTTATTTTAAACCACATTTATAATTCTAATTTGCTTAACAAAAAAGTGATTTAATGACCACACGCTGTCCTAGAAAAAATATTTACTTAAATTCTTAGATCCAGATTGATATAGATCCCTCTATATTTACACCTTTCTTTCTTTCTTTCTTTCTTTCTTTCTTTCTTTATTTATTTATTTATTTATTTATTTATTTCTCCGGAATATAGATTTTAACAATTATAAAATAAACTCCTTTTATTTTTCACCCTGCGTTTTTAATTTCTAATTTTAATTCTAACCTTTAACTAATTGGAGTAGATAGACTGAACGTTCGCCCGGTTCACACTCCACCCACGTCTATTGAACAGATGAAGAGGTTCATCCCTTGTTCCCTGTTTAGGATGCGGATTCTGGCTTTCACTTTTCCAATCTTTTTACTCTTTTCTTCTTCTTTTTTTTTCAATTAGAGTAGATAGACTGAACTATCGCCCGGTTCACACTCCACCCACGTCTATTGAACAGGTGAAGAGGCTCATCCCTTGTTCCCTGTTTAGGATGTGGTTTCCGGCTTTTTCTTTCCCAATCTTTTTACTCTTTTCTTTTTTCTTTTTTTCAATTGTAGTAGGTAGACTAAATTCTCGCCCGCTTCACACTCCACCCAGGTCTATTGAACAGGTGCAGAGGCTCATCCATTGTTCCCTGTTTAGGATGTGGTTTCCGCTTTGCCTTTTCCAATCTTTTCACTATTCTTATTTTTTATTTTCATTTTGTTTAATTTTATTTTATTACATTTAAAATTTTAATTTTGTATCCATATGTAATATTTGAATATTTAAAGTTTTACGGCCCTTTTATATCTTTTCCCTGTATTTTTTTATATTTAATATTTTGAATATTTTATTTTATTTTAATTTTAAAGTTTGAATTCAAAATTTTTATCTACATGTAACCTTACAATATTTAAATTCTTAATTTTCTTATTGAAAGAACAGTAACTTAATTTTATAAGATTTCATTCATCAATATTAATTGAATTTAAATTCGAATATATTAAACTGTCAGTCTGTTATATGCACCTAATGATTGCATAACGCATAAAACTCTGAGTCATGCCATAGACGTAGGATATCATGTATATTTTATATAAATACATATATATATATATATATATATATATATATATATATAAACAAAAATGACTCATATAACAATATAATGAAGAGATGCAATAGCATTTAAGCAAAAATTTCATTGAAAATTTAATTTAATTTCTATCAATGATAACTAATTGAATTCAGTATGCATGGTCTATTTCAGGCGATATTGGAAATGATTGATTTGAAATTATATTTTTAAGCATTAATTTTGAATATCAATATCGAATAAAATATTAAATGTGATCTTTGATGCTAATAATTTTAATGCGAATAGAATCAATGAAGACGTCTAAGTAACGGTAAATCTGAGTTGCAAAGTATACGAATTTCATTTGGCTTATTTGATGGAGTAAACATTGTTTACTAATGATGTTCTATTCCGTACTTTCCATGATATTTTTGGTTTGATTTCGGTTTTGTTTTTAATTTCCTATATATATTTAGAAAGAATTACGCTATTGGCTTATATATTAATTGTTAAGGTTGTTTTGAATGCATATTTTCTTTGTTTCCAGGGTCCTTCCGTTACTTCTTTGTATATTTCCTCATTATTTGGTGGTTTTAAAATTACTTGATATTTTACGAAAATGCAAACGCACACATAAAGAAAGAACGGATCTTTGACGCTACAACGTAAGTCTTTGACAGTGCAGTGTCCTGCGAAAGCATAGGCATTTGTTTATTACACGAATTAAGCAAATAATTGATAGAAATGATACAGAACTCTACAGGGACGACGGTTTCATCACCTTAAGAACCTATAAGAAACAAAACAGGCAAACGAGAAAAGCAATTATAAATATTTTAAAAAAATAACAGATTCAACATTGACATAATAACTAACCTTAATGACATAGATGTTCTAGGTATTACATTCAAATTAAGAAAATGTAGTTATTAACCACTCAGAAAACGCAGCAATAAATCACAGTATGTGCACACTTCTTGAAAATCCATTCATCTATAATCAAGCAAAATCTATTGAACGTAGGCTTTCTGACAATGCTTCGAATCAAACAATACTTAACGAAGTTACGAAAAACTATGAAACAGCCCTAAAGGATAGTGGTTTCCCGGCAAACTCACATACTCACTACAAAGCACAAAATATGCAAACAAGAAGACAAATATCAAATGGTTCAACCCAAAGTATTGTAAAACATAAAAGAAAACATAGGATAAACATTCTTCAAACTCTTACATAAACACTTTCCGCAATCAAGCGCACTCTACAAAATATTTAGCAAAAACACAGTGAAAATCTTCTACAGTTGAACCGAGAATATGGCACAAATAATGAAAAGGCACAACAGAAAAACTATCACCAAACAACGCGAACAAATAAAACCCACATTTAAGCCCAACTGCAGAATAATGAATGAATGTCCCTGAAAAGGTAATTGTTTACAAAACAACGTAATATAACAAGCGACTGTAAAATCTCCAGATAATGACGAAAAATATACATAGGCGTAACAGCAGGACCCTGGAAACAAAGAACACAAAATATCCTTCCCAAATAGGAAAATACACGAACAACACAGTCATTTCTACGTATACCTGAGAAATAAAAGACAAACCCAAATCGCATCAACAATATCATGGAAAATTCGGAAAACATCGACTTACAATAAATACCTGCAGATTTTGTAGACATACGTTTGGGAATGTTTTTCTTCAGTGTAGGATATTTTTTTCAAAAGATAATTGACAAATAATAACTAAGTGACTTTTTATACAATTATTTAACTACCGAGTAATCTTTAATTTTATGATAAAATTCTAAATAATCTACTATCTCATTAGATTTTATGCAATCTAAATTCATATCGTTACTGATCTTATTTTCTGTCAAGGACCTGTATGGACGTCTGTATTGAAAAGGTTGTTGCTAAATTGTAAGAATATTCTCCATTTACGATTAATTAATATAGTTTTACTCAATAATATAAAGATTTTAAATAATACAAAACATGATAAATTATTTTAAATATTTCAACAAGGATTATTCATTTTTAGGAATTCATTTAACATATTAATTATCACTTTTCTTTAGAGGTACTTATCAAATAGTAACAATAACTATCATTTGCCAGAGTCTGCGACGAAGTCAAATCTTATGGGACTCATTGTAGATGGAACTCAATATATTTAGAAGTTGGTATACAGAAGAAACTTGATAAACACCAAAAAATGCTGCTTAACTATAATTGATGTATTTTTTATTATTGTCTGAGGTTTGTATGGTATTTAACGTTTCTGAATATATTCCACAGTTAATAATACTTTGTGACTGACTGGTAAAATCGATGAAATACGAATTTTCAAGCCAGACATTCTTTACAAAATGAATGTTATTATCAATGTTCATGAGCTTGTAACAAAGCCAAAAGGAAGCTGGTTAAATACCCTTATATGTCTACATGTGACGATGCGTGCGTGTCTGTCTATGAATAATTCCTCCAAGGTTCGTACGTCAAAACGAATTGCACAGCTGCGTTTTATGAGCGTGTTTAAACTTCTGTGAAGAGTAATCTTTCTCTTATATCTGATCTTAGACTAAAAACGTTTTATTGTTTGGTTTATAAAATCAGTGAGTTTATTTTGCCCTCTTGTTGCGACCACCGGGAAATAGACTCTCCATTTATATATATATATATATATATATATATATATATATATATATATATATATATATGCAGCCTTTGAGATTCGAAAAAGAAATCCCTCGATTAGCGGTTGAGAACGACGGAAAATTTACTCGCTCCAAAATCATTTAACTCGACCGACTCTATTTTCTTAATAATCGCCTTGCGTAAACATAGCGTGTATCGCTGACGGAAAACAAAAAATGAAATTTTAATTGAAATTTCATAGGTGTTAGAAAAAGGGATTTAATTCTTTTTTTAAATAATAACAGCCAAATTTGAACTTTTCTTTTAATAATAGCATAAAAATTTTGATGATAAAACTTGATATGATATTGATCATGACATGCTTTTTTTTAACAATTTTGTGTAGGTACTTAAATTCTTAGTTTCTTTCTTCTGTTTGACTACAACTCATAGATGATAAAAAACAAATCTGATTTTCTCAACGATTTTCTATTAAAATTATTTGTATAATTTGTTTTTCAGTGCGTGGTTGAAAGAACTATGTGTATTTTTGTTTCCTTTATTGTAAGTCATTCTAAGTAATTTGTGAATCTTCAATGGCATACTTTTGTGTTGTAAAAGGAATCAGATTTTATTTTATTTTTAATCGACCGTGGGCGAGTAAAGCAATAAACTTTAATCACCCAATTAATTTTTAATCGACTGAGTCGATCGGGCGAGTGAAATCTCAAAGGCTATATATATATATCAAATAAGTGTTATCTTTTACATGGCTCGTGGGCCATTCATGGTAGTGGGATATGTTAGGAGGCAGTTAGTACAGATAAGAAGGAAAGAAAACGGTAAAAACTAAACATTTTCAAGTAAAGAGTGCAGTGTTCCGTGAAACATACACTTGGATGTCAGTTCCAAAGATCAATCGTGCGTGAGAAAAAGCTGTTCGAGTGGGACTTACTTTTCGCCGATTAAATGCGGAGAAAATAAGTGTGTTTTGCTATAATTTAAGTCGCAGGTTTAGTCCTTGTTGTGCAGGTTCGAACTGGCGAAAACAAAAAATGTATTTCTTCCTCACACTTTCCGTACAAGTAGAGATAGAGAAGGGAGAGGCTTGCCACATCTCGCCTATGAGAGAGAGAGAGAGAGAGAGAGAGAGAGAGAGAGAGAGAGAGAGAGAGAGTTTGGAATGTGAACAATAGTTTGTCATCCGCAAGTACTCTCAGTCTCTTTTAAACTCTATGGTGACTGAAAAATGCTGTCTTACCAACTCTCGCCCAAATGTGAAAATATTACTCTATTTTGGCCAAATTTGGATTTTTTAAATGTAGCGAATAGCATGTTGAGTTACATATGTCTTATTCATATCAACATAAAATATTACTTATATTTTTATTCTTCTTCGGTGAATCTTCAGTGTGGAGGAGTATTCAGAGGGTTTCACGCACATACGAAGGAGTTGAACGGCTAGAGTTTTCTTGTCTTTTCTGCGTTCTCTCTGACTTCTCTGCTGTTTCTCTCTCTGTCTCTGCCTCTACCTCTGCCTCTCTGCCTCTATCTTTGTCTTTCTCTGTTTCTCTCTCTGCCCGGAGCGCCGCTCTTACATAAACCGAATTTCGCATGATGTCGTCATATTTTTCCCAGACACATTTGTTATGTTCGAATTATTATTGTTACCATTGGCCGACTAACTTTGACGTCTTTACATTTTGCCGTCATCGTTTAATATTTCCTATTTGATCGAATTAATTCTGTGGTCACTAATGTGTCTTCTTAATTCCTGTCTTTTCATGGTTTATATTTTCTGACATTGAATACAGCTGCTTACGAAAACACAACTACATTCTTTCAGTGCAAAGCTGGCTTTTCATTCCTAAGTTTCACACGATAATATAAATACACTTTTGTTTTTTATATTTCCTGACCTTGAGAACAGCGGTTTCGTCTGTCACTTGTATCTACATTACTAGATTTTCAAACCAAAAATATATATTTATTTTGCCAGGCTGCATTTTTTCTGTTCAGTAATATTTGTTTAATGTAAATATGTTTCTGAGCAAAACTACATACGTTGGTCAGAGAATATATAACACATATTGGAGCAGTATTGAGGGTTGACTATTTTGTCTGCATTTTTAGCAATGGCTCATTTGAGGTCCTTTTTAGGTCAAGTGTAAGTTTTGGGTCTAGTATTCTCTCAATGATGGTGCTTCTGGTGGTAGTTCGGTATCCTATTGGCGATTATAGATTATATCTAGATTAGTTTTCGAGGCACAGAAATTAATAAACCACTTGTTTCTCATTGTTAATTCGTTCTATATTAGAAGAGAGATCAGCTGCCAATTTTGGATTATCAAGAATTTTAGATGTGCATCAGTATATAGTCGTATCCTTGGTACAGATAGTTACAAATGACCCGATAATATTTTAGGCAGGTAATTTATGTACATCAACAAGAGAGTTTCTCCAAGAAGTGACCCCTGTGGGATGTCTGTAGGTGGGAGAACAGCCTAAATATTGGTTGTAATTTGCCATTTAATATTCACTTCGTAAACATTCATCTTGATTTGTGAAGCTGTGAGTGGCGCGTAATTTCAAGTATTTCATGAAGACATTGGATCAATGGAGAAAAGGGATCAAGTCAGGTAAATTTCATCAATTTTGGGTGATTATTATTGAACTGCAAACAGAGATGATCCTTGCGCAGTATACAAAAGATAAACTAAGAAGCGACGTGTGGTTGTTGAATAACTGCACATCTACATACTTCTGACCAAAATTTTCAGTTTCTGTTTTACTCGATAAACACACATACTGACATCTTGATGTCTTTATATATTTCTCTGGTTGCCGAAGTAAAACAAACGTAGAAAAACATCAAAGCAGTTTTTGTAAAAGAAAAATTGTTTTGCTTGGAGGAATTAAGTATACTTTTGTGGATGATTTAACTGACTAGGAATCTCTTAATCTCGAGCCAATCATCTAATTTGAATCTCATTTCCGAATTCAGTAAACCAAAATACATCAGAATTGGCTCTTAAATGTTTGAAGCTGTCAACGTTTGAAAAATGGTAGACCAGATTAATTAGGATTGATTGATTATCTTGTTGAATTTTCACATCTTATCAGCCATTTTGGAGAGATTTGAAGCCAAAACATATTGTATTGTAAACATAATTCTTTTTTATCGCAATCAAATATTGTTTTATCACTTTTGGAGGCTGTGAATGATATTTTCAGAACAAAATCTGCTATTCAAGCGATAAATATATGTATTCATACATTTTCTAATTTCATTTGAATGTAAGGGAATACAAAGTTCTTACTCAGTCCCAATTTCTCAAGAAAATCCGTCACCCATTACACCACCGCACATTCGGCACCTATATTACTGAACACTGCAACATTAGAATCGAAAATTTAATTTAGTCAGTTCAAATAATGTCTGTGCAAATAAAATTTCTGTAAAGCTGAGAAGATTTTTCTGCTTTAATTATTATAGTATCCCTAAAAATATAATGGCATATCTTACGCATGGATGGTCATTTATTTGAAGAATAAAAGCCCATATATAATGCAAAGCAGAGAATCTTTTTGCTCTAGCTGCTATGTTTTTCTCCGACACTTATGCGATGATCCAATTATAGTACTTGCCTGTATTGCTTAAGTCTCTATAGCTACCTCTCTCTCTCTCTCTTTCTCTCTCTAACGCAGACATACACAGAAACAAAGCTAAACTAAAAAAAAAATTAAATAAAAATAAAACACCCATGATCGTGTATATATATATATATATATATATATATATATAAATAATCGTGTGTCGCCCCAAGCAAGGTATTTTACTGTCAGTGTTGAGCATGCGGTTATAAAGGAGGTAAGTTAAGAGAAAGAGTGAAAGGTTATAGAGGGTGTCAGGAAAAGGGTAGAAGTATAAGAATACTCATGAGAGTATGAGAGTGAGAGAGAGAGAGAGAGTGAGAGAGGATGAGGATGCAATTTAGTGAGATAGATGAATATTGACTTGACATTTGAATACTTGAAGATTCTAGCAGTCAGGAAAGCAATTAAACGGAATTGAATTCCACAAGCGGGAAGTGCGAGAGAAGAGGCTGCTGGAGTAGAATTTGCGTTTACAATTTATTGGTTTCACAGTAAAAGGGTGGGACCTAGTTGTTAATCTTGTTGCTCGCGTAAATTCATGTATGGGGTGTATGAATGAGCTAAGTTCATCTGAGCAAAAGCCATGGGTAGGTGAGACACATGTAGGTGAGACACAGGGAAGCCACATTGCACCGGTGAGAAAGTGACTGTATCCTAGCTGCCAAGTCGGGATCGATCACATTACAGATTTTCCGCTGGATTTCGTCAAGGACACTTATGTGGATAGCAGAAGCACCAGACCAGATATGGCAGCAGTATTCAATACACGGGCGGATGGTAAATTTATATGTGTGCAGGATTGTTTCAGGCAGGAAAAATTCCTGGCTCTGCACAGAGAACCGACATTCTTAGCAGTGGATTAAGCTATGGATTCTATATAGTCATTCCACTTGAGGTCTGATTTGAGAGCTAACCCGGGGAGGGACAGTTTTACTTTCAAGGAGACGAGACTGGTCCATGCTAATGAAAAGCAGGAGCGATTGTCTGTGGTGGTTAATAGATAGCAGCTTCGTTTTGGAAGCATTGAAATTCACGAGCTATTTATTACCCTAGTCCATCACGGAATGGAGGATCAGTTCGAGCTTGGCATCGAGGTTTGATTTGTCCTCCTCAGCAGACTTCTGATCAAGCCGAGAGTAAATTATAGTATCGTCAGACTATATGCCTACTTGTATATTATTACATCGGAGAGATGTATGTAGATACGGAAAAGGATGGGACCTAGAATAGAGCCTTGAGGGACACGTGCGTTCGTATGATAGTATTGGGAGTCATGTCCGTTCAATACTAACTTCATTGTGCGATCTGAGAGGAATGACCAGATGAGGTCAAACAATTGACCAGTTATACCGTAGCCCAGTAGCTTGCATAGAATGTCAGCATGCCAGACTCTATCAAACGCTTTGGAGATGTCTAGGGCAACAGTTCGGGCTTTGCCGTTCTAGTCAAGAGCCTGGTGTATATACCCAGTGATGCTCGTGAGCATATCAGCAGACCTGGTGAAGCGGAAAACTTACTGTTTGTCAGAGAAGAAACAGTGGGCTGTGAGAAGTTGTACTACCTCGTCATTGATGATGGCTACGAACTAATTATCGAGGTCAGAGTATTCTCCGGTATTTTTATATATAGGATCCACAAAGGAGGATTTCGAGCAGGCAAGAAAGCACGAAGCAGAGAGGTAGTAGTTATAGAGTTTAGAGAGAACATAGGAGAATTCAGGAGCGCATTTCTTTAGGACATTGATTAGTATTACGTCATCAGAGCTCGCTTTATGCGGGTCAAGTTTTGAAATTATTTTGGCAATCACCGAGGGAGTTATGTGTATGTCAGTCATTTGGGCTTCAGTTTAGGGTGGTAAGTCGGGTGCGGATACTCGAAACGAGTCCAGTGAAGAGATGGTAGAGAATTTGCGGGCGAAGCACTAAGCTTTGTCTGTTGAATAGGTGAGGATCTCAAATTCGTTGATTAGACGCGGGATTGAGGGATTACTTCTGTTCAGCACACTTCTACAGAGCATCCAGTAGTCTTTGGATCCGAACTTACGGAATGCTATGCGCTGCTTAATTCTGGTTGGAAATATCAGCTTGGCTCCTTTAAGTATCTTCTTGCACTCATTGCTAGCCGATGCAAAAAGTGCCTGTTATGATCCGATGCTTGACTCGCAGAGGAAAACCAGGGGTAGAGTGGGATTTAAGTCTTAACTTCCTTGCAGGGATGAAAGAATCGATGCCAGCACTAACCCCGGAGGAGACCTCAGCCGCAGTCTTCAACGTGAAGACTAAATACTTTGTTCCAAGGGACGTCACACAAAAAATCGCGGAACGAGTACCAATCAGCTCTTTTGTAACAAAAGAAATGTCTAAACTGTCAGCTGTGTTCACCCGCTACGTAATATGAATGTTGATTTAGTGAGATTTTGAAGAAATTTTGTTTTTTATTTTATAAAACTGAAGAAGTTTTCTAGTTTTGTATTCAAAAATATATTGCAGATAATTTGTTCCTTCAAAAATGTATTTTAGCAATAATTAGCAATAATTTTCTTTTCAGAAATGTATATTTTCCTACAAAAGTATTTTTAGGTATATATTTCTATGAAAGTCTATTTTTATACTTTCATTGTGTTTTAACCCCAGATTAGAAGTTAACTATTTGGCCATAGCTGGAACCCTAACAGGTGCTACCACTCCTATCAGAGTCAACCTGGGAACAACAGCAATTAAAAAGTGGCTCCATGCTCCTCAAAACATCCTAATCAGAGGTCTTGCTGCCGGATGCAGTTTACCGTCATAAACAGAACCAGAATCGAAAAGAAAATAATGATATAATCAAGATGCATGCATACCACATTATTTCAAGGAAAAAGTTCAGAAAGAAATCCAGATCGGAAAAGATCGATAAAAGTTAATGAACTTGAGAAATCTGATTTTCTAATAGAATTTTTTAAGAGAAACATTATAAATTATACTCGAAAACAGTGCAGGCTCTTTTGACAATGAAAACCAAATATTTCCTTGTAGGGTAACAACTGCTTACCATTGGCATTACAATTGAATCATTCTAAAGAAATCGAATGTAAAAAAACAACAAACTAATACCGATTCCCTAGCAATTGATAGATCGCATCATCGGTTGGCATCAGCCTTAAAGAAATTTTTCCAGCCTAAATTGGATAATATCTCTATCTGATAAACGCTAACAGTCATACATGATACACGCTGGACGATCACGTCCCTTTCGAGAAATGACTGTGCAGGGTAGTACATTTTCCCCCAGCAGACTGCGTGACTTTCTGTGATAAACTGATCTCCAACCAACGCTATGGAACCCAATCTGTCCTGCTATTTAATTCAAATCTCGAGGGAGAATAACCCGATTAAAACCTTAAAGTGAATAAAATTAATTCAACTGGAATTCGAACTCGGCTCTCCGATTCCTCGTTCCGAGTTGATATTCACTGTTTCTCGACGCATATCAGTCAGATTATATACAGCATACAATTGGACGAGGCGATTAAGTATAACTTGCACAACTGTATCAGTCACTATTAACAACATACCTGACATACATCAAAGTATATCTATGTGGACATACTGTTTAAACTAGTTTTCTAAAAAGACGATTAATCGCCTAGTCAGTGTGTACTTAAAATTAATTTCTTGAGAGGAACGCCTTCTGTTGGGCGTTGACAACGCTAATTAATGCAAACGTGAAACTGTGTTAATCTGTAAAGTGGGGGGATGATATTTATGTATTTTTGTGTTTGTCTATCTGCACCATAAAATGCCTTGATAAATCAAACTGTTTTTGACAATTCAGGTTTTGCCAGGGTACGGAAAATTCTTGGCTTTATCCATTTTACCCCTAAATCGTTTGCTCATTGAATTGTTGATGTTTTAAAATTAGAATAAAATCATTTATATATATATATATATATATATATATATATATATATATATATATATATATATAATTTATAATCGTCTCACTCCCAAGCAAGGTATTTTACTGCCACTACTGTTGAGCGGGGTACATAGGAGATAAGTTATGAGAATTAATGACAGGTTACAGGTGGTGTCAGGACGAGGGTAGGAGAAGGAAGAAGAAAGAAACATGAGAGACACACACAGATAGAGAGAATGATTGAGAGAGAGAAAGAGAGAGAGAGAGGAAGCAAGTTAGCGAGATAGTAGATGACAAATATTTCCGTTTCCTTGCTTTACCGACAGCAACAATCGTCAAGAATTCAAATTTAAAGTCAATAGTCATATATATATATATATATATATATATATATAGATAGATAATGATAATAATAATAATAATAATAATAATAATAATAATAATTAATTATTATTATTATTATTAAACCGACTCTGCGTGTATTCTAATCTCAAAATTTTATAGAAGGGACTTTTTAAGACCATGAATAACCAGCAGAATCTAAATCCGTTATTGTCCTCGGCTATAAAGCTTTGGGCAAAGAGGGGAAAAAAAAGAAAACTGCGTGGGACCGACAATACATACGGTTCCTCCCAGTAAAAAGAAAAAAAACCCTCTAACGGAACAAACAACCAGAAAAGAAAAGTGCTCGATACACACACCGAAAAGTATTTAACTAGAAGGCAGTAACGCAGAGCAAACACACTAACAAAATAGTAAGATCGCCAAGACCTACCGCGGTTTCGCACAACGGCTCGTCAGGGCCCTGACGAGCCGTTGTGCGAAACGCGTAGTCTGCGATCTTACTATTTTGTTAGATAGATAGATAGATAGATAGTAGTGGTTCCTGTGGGCAAAGGCGACCGGACAGACAGGAGAGAACCAAGAGGAAGAATGAGGTTTGAGACGAATCTTCTTGGTAGGTATGAAGGCATCAATGCCAGCTTTCACCCAGGAAGAAATCTAACAGGCATAGTCATCCACAGGATGTTGCATAAGAAATCGCAAAAGGCGTCCCAGTCAGCTCTTTGGTAGCAGTAGGAGGTTCTATAGGTAGCAGGCTCCTGGGGGGGAGTGAGAGTGAAGAGAAATACTGAGAGACAACAGCATGATCGGAGATGTCGAGAGGGCAAAACTGAGAGACTTAGCAGGATTCAGGTGCAGAGGTAAAGCATATATCTAGTAGAGAGGCGTGTCCAGACTCTCTCCTACCCTTATGCAGCCTCCTGCACATCAGTGGCGTTACCGCCTTGCTCGGTGCGACACGATTAACAATATATATATATATATAAAATCGCCTAAAGAAAACTTGGTTGCGAAATAACTCATTTAAAGAAGGAATATATATATATATATATATATATTCTAAACATATACATATCCACCATCAGCGACGATTTTCTCTTGTGTTGACATAAAACTCCGCTAAGCAACGGCAACTGTTACCAAAAATAGCAAACGCAGTTACAAATTTGTAATGGTGAATGTTTTTGTGTTAACGTCTTTGTAACCTTACTGAAGATAGCTCATGTAAGGCGAAAGCTTAGATCCAACTTAATAAAAAAATATTCAAATCTTGGAGAATTTTTGTCTTCATTTTTACCTGAAATTAAAGCCAAAATACGATGTTTAGAACGGCTCATGATTAAACATAATATACTTATATTTAACAGTATATGTTTAGAAAATTATGTGCTGCCTCGATACACTATATATATAAGTTCTCACTTCTCAGGTTTTATTTGCCGGCAAACCAGCCCTGACGAGTGAGAACATCGCCAGAAACTTTCGAAGACGGCATGTCCCTGCTCAGTTAAAATGCCTTTAGGCTTATACACGCTCTATCTCCACTCCGATATCGAACACTTTAGGATAAAAAACCTACTTTCAAAAATATATTTTATCAGTAAAGCGACTGAAAGACAAAAACCATGGCACTAAACATTATAACAATTTATAGATATATATTCTGCGGATAGTATTTGTATATAACTTTCATCCAAAGCTTTTCTTGATATATGTAAATTTACATATCGTTATTACACAGAGACAGACAGACAGACACACACACACACACACACACACACACACATACACTATAATTACACATACATACCAAACATATTTGCACACAGAACATAATTACACACACGCATATATATTCATTTATGTTGCGTGTCCCTTCAAGACATCGGCTATAATGGCCCTCCACATCTTCCTGTTCCTTGCCGATCTTAGTAAGTTTATTCTTTCTGTTATTTTTCCTAAACCCTGTTCCGTCATCAATTTTCTCAAGTTTTTTTTTTAAGTATATCACATACTTGTTTTCCCTGTTTCACTTTCCCGCTATTAACCCTGTGAGAATCAGATTTTTCAAACCATCTTTCTTCAATATGTGACCTAGAATTTTTAACTGTATCTTCCTGATGTCATGGATAAATTTCCTTTTTTTGGTCATTCGCTTCAATACCTTGTAGTTGCTCACATGTTTGACCCATTATTTCCACAACATCCTTTGATGAGATTGTCCAATCTTCGTTGCCAATCAGAAAGATAGATATCACATTAGAGTTCAGTACTCTTTTCCATGTTTCCAAGAAAGTTTGCCTGTCTCTTAAAAATCTGCTTAGATTTTGGAATGCCTCTTTGGCCATCCCAATATAAATTCGGATCTCAGTGTCGCACTGTCCGTCCGCTGTTGGAACACTTTCCAGGTATATAATTTCTGTCACTGCGTAAGTTTAGAATCCACAAACTGTTATTGGCATTTTAGACATATTTGATTTGCTGATGCCCATGCATCCTGTCTTCTTGTTGTTTGTATTTGGTACTTTCTCTTCGCTTTCCATCGCTACATTCTGTAAGATATTTGAAGTTTCCTTTCTGTGTCTGATATCAGTACTGTGTCATCTGCTTATCTTACACTGTTAAGATTTTGGCCGCCAATGCTAAATACTAACAGGATTTCAAGTTTTGTTGAATAAATACGGTGTGTAGATACACTCTTGTCTTACATCGTTTGCTGAACACATTTCCTGTCCTCATGCAGGCTCTTTGGTGCCAGTATAGATTCTTGATTGGCCTAATATCTTTACCGAGAATGTCAAGGTTGCTGAGGATCTAAAAATATGCGTGGAGTACTTTGTCGAGCCCCATTGCGTAGTCTATAAAACACTAGTACACAACATTCTGCATTTGTATTGTTCAGTACGATAACATTCTGCGTATAAATATTGCTTTCCTTGTTCAGGTGTCTGTGACGATTCCGCACTGTTCTCTCTCTGGCCTAATTTTACTGTGCTCTCTATTCTTCAGAATTAGGATGAGATGTTTTGTTACGTAGCTCATTAGGCTAATTGTTCGGTGGAGACAAGATTCGTTTGCGGCTGGTTTCTTAGGCAGTAATTCTATAATAATTCTGCTTGTTCCTTCCTTAGTTAGTAAGTTATTTAGTTCGTCAGTTACACACTTACTCTCTATCCGAGCTTTTCCTATCCCTCTGTCTTTTTACACGCTACTCTCCTCAGCAATAATCTCACCTTTGCAAAACGGAAGGTTAGTAAAGATTGAGAGAGTAAGAGGAGAAAGTCTACAGCATTACCGTAGCAACAGCAGCTTCAGCTGTGTGTATATGTGTGTGAACTGTACAATATAGTAAGAAAAGTTATATTTGTTGTCGTATCCCGCAAACTAATAACGAAACTTCTGGCGACTTTTACACCTTTGGCCATTACTCAGTTGGTCTTTTCTGTTTACAATGGACATAGGAGCCTTTAAAGTAATTTAATTATTTTTTAAATATTTTTAATTCCTACTAACATTTTAGAAATTTTGTCAGAAAATTTTGTTTTGATTTGTGTTAGCGGCTAAATAAACGTTACGACTCCTTTACTCTGGAAACGTAATGATTGCATCATCCACTTTTTTCGGTGAAAAACATCTTAATTTGGACATTTTCGCAAAAATCAAATGATTTTCGGATTTTAATGAAACTATGAGTACTCATTCACAAATAAATGTAATTATTTTTGAAATTATTATTTTTTAATAATCTTGAAGAAAATGTTTACACTTTTGATTAATAATAAAACGATTTTTATTAAACTTTTCAATTTTAGATAGGCAATATAATCATCAACTTTTAACTAAAACGGCTACTTGCAATCAAACCTTTGAAGATTTTAAAAATATTTTAAAAACTTTATAAATTATTAAATTATTTAATAATAATAAAAAATGAAAACAATTCTTTTAAAAATTTATTATTTTATTAATTTATTTTATTTATTAAGAAGTTAATATCATTTGTAGTATGACAAAATAACTTTTTTCCCAGAAACTCATAATTATACTTCTGTGGAAATTCCACAGGTTCAGCTAGTGATAATAAATCTGCTTAGGTCATCCAACAATAAATCTGCTTGTCACCGCTGTTGTAAATTTCATTTATTATTTCATCAAATTTGACTATGCTGATATTGCCCACGGCTACCAGTATCTCTATTGAAATTCCGTCTAGCCCTTCTTTTATGTTTCATTTAGGCCAGTACAACTTCTACTCAGGTTTTAGAATTTTCGAACCCTCAGTAATGATCTATATTGCAGTTTGTTTTCTTTCGTTGATATATTCGTTCATTCTCTGAAGTATTTTTCTTTCTCGAGTACGAGTTATTCGTCCTTGGGTTGTATGCATCCTGATGAGCACGACTTTTTTCTTGTTAGTTATTTTTATGTATGTGTCTTTTATCATTGTACATTAAACTGGAATGAGTTCGATAGCGACTAGATGTTTCCTAAAACTTACAAACTGTAATCGTTTGTAAGACTTGCATTTTGCTCGGCTTTGCTGATGTTATCGTTTAATTTGCACACGAATTAAATGAATTTCATACTTAAATAAACTTCCTCAAACAAAAATGACATTCTCAAACAAAATATTGGCCGCCGATTTGAGTCTCTTCAATCCCCACTAAAAGTTCATTGCGACAGACTCTGGACAGGCAATCTTGCTGATATTTTGTGGTTGTGATTTCTTATTAGAATCGTGGAGTTAATATAACCATTTATTGTTTTTGAAGCAGATTCTAAGTGGTCAAAAATATTATTTAATTAAAAAATATGTATTATTATGTATTTAAAAAAATTATGTATTATTCTTGTTTTATTTTAATAACAAAATGTTTTAATAGTTTTCCTTACTTTTTCCCATGGACTATTTCTTCGTCTCGGTGAGAATTGTGTTTCGTCTCGATAATTATGGCCAATGATCTTTATTCCACTGAAAGAATTCCTAACAAAATGAAATGCCTTCCAAAGATATATATATATACTTTGAAAAAAAACAGTAGCTAATCTGGCATCTACGCATCGCTCATTCATTAATGAATTAGAGCAATCTGGCTACATCATACGCTAAAAGTCTGCCTTCTTCTGACGAGCGCCTGTAGCCCAGAGCTAGAATCTCCGACTGACGGCATTTCTGTCGGGTTTTAATCCTGGGTTAAAAAGCAATCGGATGTCTAACCGTACAGATGAACTGACTGGTCAGAAGATTTTTCCGCACTAGTTTGCCATTACGTTCTGCCGTGGACTGGTATCCAACGAAGGATCTAGAATCAGATTTGTTCTGAAAAACATTCATAGATGGCGTAAGTAGAGATGAATACGTTTCCCAAAAGTATTTGTGCAAAAGTGAATGCAACGAATTTAACTGCAATTCAAACTCGGCTGTCCAATTTCTCGTTCTGAATCGTTATCAACTGGATCACAGGAGTGGAGCGGTATGTTTGAGGTGATATTGAAATATTGCAAATTAATAAACTCTTAAAATGAATGTAAACATATTAATGGAACACTGAAGAAATATTAATCAATTGTTTGTATTAAAATGCGCTTGATAAGTCTGAAAATACATATGCCTGAAATTCTAAAAAATGATTCTTTTATGTCTATGTGTTGGAATAAATAACAATGTCCCGCTTATAGACTATTATCAGTTGTTCTTTAAAAAATCTACATGGGTATAAATGAACATAAGTGTCATACATGATACACGCTTGGACGATGATGTCTCGAAAGAGACATCACTGTTTGGGCACAAGTTTATCCTATAGTAGGTTGCTATTACATTCTACGGTAGTCTGGTTGACAGCTAAGGCTAAAAAACAATCTGTCCTGTTATTAACCCATAACTGGAGCGAAGTGAAAGAATTAATACCTTTCTCAAGGTTATTTGCGGGTAAGTGAATGCAAGGAATTCATATGGAATTTGAACTCGGCTCCCCGATGTCTCGTTCCGATCCGATAACAACTGCAACACAACGCACATATATACTGCTGAAAAAAACATCTAGAATTTCAGACTTCGATTCGTACTGGGCTTGCTATATGTTTTTTCTTTTGGTCTTCTGTTGCCCTCCTTGACCAATAGCAAGTTGGCGTTGTTCATGATTACTTTTGAAGGAGATGCTTAAAGAATTCTGAAAAATATTTAAAGAACACTTTGACTCCGCATTGCTAACAAAACAATCTTTTGGCAATAGAGATCGCGCCAAAACGCTGCAGGCTTAAGATTCACCATTAAGTGAAAAGCAATGGAGCAAGATCTTGTAAACACACATGCACAGACATACAGATACACTGATTAATTGCAAATTTATCTATATACACTGAAGTAATGTGTTAATATATATATATATATATATATATATATATATATATATATAGTGTAACGAGGCAGCAGATAATTTTCTAAACATATACTGTTAAATATAAGAGACAATGAACATCGTATTTTGGCTTAAATTTCAAGTGAATATAAAGACAAAAATTCTCCAAAATATGAATATTTTTTATTATGTTGGTTCTAAAATTTCGGCTTACATGAGCCATCTTCAGAGAGGTTTGAGGATGGACACTTTTATGTTAACGTCCCTGTAACATCTCTGAAGATGGCTCATGTGAGCCGAAAAATTAAAACCAACATAATAAATGACATCCAAATTTTGGAGAATTTTTGTCTGTAGTTTCACCTGAAATTAAAGCCAAAATAAGATGTTTAAAACGGCTCATGATTCGACATAATAAACATTAATTGTCTCTTATATTTAACAGTATATATTTAGAAAATCATATATATATATATATATATATATATATATATATGTGTGTGTGTGTGGTTGAATATTCGAGCTTCTGTTTGTAAAGTCAGAGATAGAATACGAGAGAGAGAACGCAATAGAAGGAATTTAACAATTAATTATAAATATTCTAATTTCTGATATCTAATTTGTCTACAAAATTGGAGAAGAGGAATCGATCCCAGCAAACATATTGATTTCATTTGTCAATATACATTTGCACTCTACGTTTAAAAAGGCGTACCAAAAATTATCTATCTCTCTATCTATCTATCTATCTATCTATCTATCTATCTATCTATCGATCGATCGATCTATCTATTTTATATTATATTATCTTGATAAAAATGCTATAATTAATGGATACACGTGTTTCATTAGAAAAACCCTATTTTTAAACTGGTGGGAAAAGTAATATTTATCGGCGTGGAGAAGGAGTTCCACTAATGGAAATTTGCCTTTTGGTAGTAATGTTTGTTCCTTTTTATTCAATAAAGAAAACCACTTTTAGTGTCCTGTTTGCTTTAGTGACACATTTCGATCTCTACACTATTATAAATTAATTATGCAGAGGGGATTTATTGATTATTTTGCTGTTCAAAGCAATCAGAGAACTAGGCTAGGAATTTTCTTAAAGGTGACATTTTCTACATAACTGTCATCTACAACCTGTCACTTGTTTTGTTCCGTTAAATAACCGAATTAGTAGGCTGAACATTTTTAGATATAAACTCTTCAAATAATTCAGTGAAACATAATTAAACTAATAATTTTATGTGGAATGCACATTTTAGCTGAAAATATGCATAAGGTCATAGAAATATTTTCCTACCTGAATAACAAGAAAATGAATATGTGTATGTGTGTGTTTATACAAATCTTATTAATAAAAGAAGCTGTAAACTCTTTATCAAATACAAATAAATATTTCTGGATACATATCCATATATAATCCCCCTCTAAAATAATTGGAAAGCAACGACAAATTAATTTTTGTAGTAAAAAAAATGTGAAGATATTTGGGTTATAAGCTTAAAAGATGAATATAAAACAAGTGTTCAGAATTTCAGCTTTTATTTCGGCAATTGTTAAGCCTACTCGTCAGGAGATATACAATTAAAATAAATGCGTTTTCTATTAATGTTATATTTTCATTTGTTGTGTGTGCTTATATAAGTATGTGTGAGTGTGAGTTTGTACGTGTGTCTAATTGTATACGCGTGTTCGTGTGTGTATGGGCACATGTCTTGAATATATCTGAAGGAATATATCGGAAAAAGTTTGTTCAAATGGTATCTGTTGTAAATTCGTTACTCTCAGCTCTCGCAGCAAAATCACGAATTCAATTAATTCTGAATATATACATTGAATTTATCATAAATTACTTTTACCTAAATATATATATATATATAATGAAAATTTGAAAATTAGCAGACAGCTACTGATATCTCCTGACGAGTGGCTGAATTAAAAGCTGAAATTCTGAGCACTTGTTTCATATCCAACTTTTGAGCTTAAACCCAAATATATTCAGATTCGTTCTCACAGAATCAGCAGAATTGATCTTTGCGTTCCAATTCTTTTGGAGTGGATTGTATATTTATAGGTATCCATCTATATTTGTGTAATTGATGAATTTTTTACAGTTGCATTTAGTATGATTTATATAAACACACACACACACAGCTTTATTCATAGCATTGTTATTCAGCTAGAAAAAAACTTTTCTATGATCTTATAATCCCCTGCTAGACTTTACGTTTTGTATCTCTTTCTTTTCAACTCGATTTAGAATCAGCAAATCGATAGGATGAAGTTAGAATTATAACTGATAATCGTTATTAAATTTTCAACGTCCCCGTCCTGTTCATGTCTCTTTTATCCTGTGATATATTTAGTGTTAATACATATTACTACCATCGATAAAGAAGAAAAGATTTGCTGAGAGGAATTTGGGCAAATCTCTCAAACACATCTGTTATAGTTATCTACATAATAACAATAATTATCTACGAATGTTATTTTTAGCATTGACATTGGTTACTGTATTTTAAAATCTTTGCAACACGAGAGAGTAAATTTAAAGTGTTAGCTGAAATACAGTGGTGCGGACATGCATTTATCCGTACGTAAATTACTTGTGAGAAAGATAGAATTATCCTTACATAAATATATAAAACTTAAAGTCCCTTCATTGTCAATGCACTTGATTCATCAGCAAATTTAAAGCATCAACTTCAACATTCTTCACTGAAAATTTCTAAAGCAAACTTAGCTATTATTTGCGTATCAAATTTAACGTAGATACATCTTGAAAGAAACCCCTATGTATATATATGTGACTGAGTGTGTGTGTCCGCACGCGTGTGAGTATATGTGCGTGTATGTATGTGTGCGCGTGCGTGTGAGTATATGGGTATGTATGTGTGTCTGTTACAGGCGTTCAAGTCGTTTGAAAATCATGTGACCATGAAACACGAATTATGACTAGGACCATCCATTCATTAGAATTAACATTGTCAAGCATTGTTTTCTACTGTCTCGACAATGAAGGTTTTTGAAAAATTGTCTTTACCGAATAGATAGGCTTGCCTTTTCGTCATTTTTAGTAATGTCGCTTTTATTTAGAGATTTATATAGACATCAGTTTTAGTTCTGTCGGTAAGATTTCTGTTGTTTCTATCAATGGTTCTGTTTAGTTTTTAATTATATATATAACATATTATATACAACTCTGATTAAGCTTTTGATTCAATTATACGAATACTAGGAAAAATAAATAAAAATGTTAATCGCAGCAGCATTTCAGTTCGGTTTAATGAAACTTATATAAAATAGGTATTGGTACCCATACAAACAATCATATATATATATATATATATATGTGTGTGTGGTGGGGAAAGCTACTAAAAAGTTGTAAGTATAAAAATGTATTTTTTAAAGCATTTATTTATTTCTACTATTATATATATATATATTTGATATTTCAAACCAGCCTCGGCCTTTCATCAGAAACAAATGATTTTAAAATTTAAGCTAGAAGGCAGGTCTAAAATATCAAATATATATATATAATAATAAATATATATTAATAATAATAATAATAATAATATATATATATATATATATATATATATATATATATATATATATAATAGAAATAAATAAATCCTGTCAAAAAATACATTTTTAAACTTACAACATTTTATTAGTTTTTTCCTATACATATTAAGACAGTATACGTAGATCATCATTATGCATTATATATACATATATATATATAAAGGGTGTTGCCATATTTGGGTGAGTCTCCGAAAATACGTATTTATATTTGTCTTGGGCAAATCACAAACGAGTCAGCTAACCAACTAACATCTTCTTTTCCCGCCTTTTCGGTGCCGTTTTGTCCGAGTTAGCTTTCAGATCATTAACAGCAACACCATCTCGTAGAAAATTTGAATTACAGGGGTTGACTCCCTTTGCTAGAGGTGATTCCGAAAAGAGAAACATATCGCTTCCAACAATATAGGATTGTAGATCGAAGGTTCAAATGTTCTCCACCATTGTTCATACGACCTCCCACCGGCCGTCACGACTGGAGTTGTTTCAGTGTGATGTAGAACTGTAGCCAACAAAATCAGTTGCCGTTATATTAATCAATGATATAACCCTGCGGCAAGAAGTGTTAGATTTTGGCGAAGGGCGTTGATCGACTCAGGCCGGAGCAAAACAATATCTTGAATAACAAGCAGAAGAATGTAGATGTCTGCGAGCCTAAATCATAATAATTGGATCGCTAAAGTATTTCGGTAGGATGATTCCTTAAGTATAAAAAAGTTAGGCCTGCATTGTAAGAAGCTTATTAGATAAAATTATAGCAGAACATGATATACACACACACACACACACACACACACACACACACACACACACACGCTCAGACACACAAACATACACATATGTTTATTCATAAACATGAATAAGAAGAAATGGAGTAAACATCCACAGTTCGTAGCATTTACTTTTTACATTAAAGTCCAAAAGTTTTAAGCCACCCCTAGAATTATTATGAAGAGTGAAAGATAGACGGCAAATGGCTTTCAAAGTCATTGAAAAAGAATGTAATCACTTACCTAACTTATTATTTGAGAAACCTTTGCAGCAAATGATAATGATTGTGCTGCATTAATAAAGGCTAAACGAGAGTATTTTTAACTTTATTACTTTGGTTATATTTGTTTGAATAGAAGTCCTGTTTACGTGATTACTTTAAACGGTATAATTTTTGCCTATTGACTTTCTATTATGAAAATATAAAATAAATAGAACAAAAAAATTAGCATAGAAAGACGGAATTGAAATAGACTTTCTGGAAAACTTATGTCATTTTAGAATTGAGTCGAAAACTGAAATATACAACAGACGGGATCTAGCGGAATATCCAACTAGATTTATTTTCATAACCAAAGAAACCAGGTAGAAACGAATTTTGCTTTCATCAGACAATCAGTCCAATAGGCTTATATAACAAAAGCCAACCAGACGAATTTAGCATTCTGTAGAATTAGAACGAAAATCCATCAAGAACATCGCTGTTTCGTTCAATACACTGGAATATAAAATTTATCCTCAAAATGATATCAAAACAGCAATCCATATGCAAATATAATAAGAAATTATAGAATTTTATAGATTACGCAAAAGCGTTTCATAACGTACGTCACAAAGAACTCTTAGAAATGCCTATTAAGATTTATTTAATAGAGAGGGTTATTAGAAGAATATACGTAGAACAGATGCTGGAAACAAACATCTTGAGTAAGACAGAAAATTCATTTAATAATTATGCAAAAACAGAAACGGATGCAAAAGAATGACGTTTTTTAAAACAAGAAATTCCATTTTTAAAAACAAGAAATCATACGAGAATGAGAAATCTTACCAGAATTCACTATTGGCTGCTACAGTCTTAACAAAATTAGATATACTGACCATACAAGACTTGATAGCAGATACACAAAGGAGACTATAAAAAACCGGACCGAGACTATTATCTGAAACCGCGAAGAAAAATTAAACCTCTAATGAAAGAAGAAAGAACGATGGATTTTGCTGCTATATGTCTTTTCAACTTGTTCCTTTCGCAATACACTGCGTACTGTATCCATTGAAAGCTCACAGTTAAGAAAGTATTCATTCTTTTTTTCCCTTGCAATTAACTCACTCCTATTATAAGTAAACGTCTTTTGGCGTCTTTTGACACATTTTCTGAAAATTTCTAATCGCCTGTCTTTCTCTTGTTAAGGCATCTCTACCTTCAAAGTTACAACATTCATAATTGTTTCATCAAACATTTGTAACTTGCATCCAATACAGTAGAGACCCGCGAAATATTTTCGTATTTGGCGATCCAATGCAGTATGTCGAGTTCGAGTAGTGCTTTTCAAATTTTTAGACTGAATATTTTGACTAGTGATTTCAGAAACCAACGCCTTTTGTAGAACGGAGATATCTCTCTGGTTAAACTTTAGTCACTTTTTGAAGTCTTGTCGTACCTGGGCTTCGATATCTGTTATTCTATACCTTGATTTGATTTGTGGGGTGAAAAGTTTATGGGCTGACTGTTGTTTGTACAGATAATGTCACTTAAAGGCTAGGGACTACAGGAAGTAAAAGAGACCGGAAAAATATTAGAAGGAACCCGAAACTCAAACCGAACCAGGAAGTAATATTCTGCAGCAGTTAAAATTTTTGAAAATTATTATATCCGAGGATGCTATTTTCGATTCCCAGACTCATTTCTTCTGACGATAGACAAATAATTTTTCATCTAATACACTGGTGTGCAGCAGTTTAGGGAAAACTAAATAAAATAATCATACACCTTAATTTTATAAAGAACATAAGATTGTGTAGACGTATATTTTTATCAGTAGTGCGGACACTGAGGATTAGAATATGAATTATTGTGTTTACAGATATGCCTTATAACACAAGGTATTTCACTGTAAGCAGTTTGAAGCTGAACAAAGAACATACAAATTTACTGGGCAGATGAAATGTCACATCAGATAAAGTGTTGATAATATGAAAATGTCTAAGTCTTAACTTTGACATTTTCATCACTTTTATAAAGACGTTAGATCACGTGTGGTAGAGAAGGCGGCTTCTGATCCCGAGGATTAATTGAAGCCAAGGTAGCCTAGGTGGCTCAGCCTTGCCATTTTCTTTCATGAGAATGTGATCCTAAATGTAAAAAGAACATTTCATAATACAGAGCGGCATGAAACAAAGATGCGACTCTACACCAAATTAGTTTATCACTACCTCTAGCAGTTGATAAAATATATATGATTGCATGGATTTGGGGTTGACTATTGCCAAAGTTAAAAAACAATTATAAATGTCAGTGAATGCCTTGCGTCAAAAATAATCAGCATCGACAACCAGGTGATTGAAGTCACTGAAAATTTATTTGGCTGCGACTATGACATACAATCTATCGTTCAGCTGAAAAATCAAGTGAATTGAAAATATTACTGGAACAATTGACAAATTGTGCGAGCCTTTTGGGGTAGTAACTAGTTAAATTTGAATGTCAAACACAATATGAGTGTTAGGCGACTGACAGCAGTTACAAAAGAATTACTTGATGAAACAACCGCTTTGCATATTATAAGCAATCAACGTTTTTAACACTGCAAAACGCACAGATTCACAGGGTACAATACAGACAGCTTGGATTTTAAAAACGTATATACAGGGTGAGATGAATAAATTGTCGTTTAAATTACTCAAAAGTAAAATTATTACTGATATCTCATTTTAAAAGATATATTTACCAAAACTACTGAAAAATATTTTGTAATACTAATGAGTAGATTTATTCAATAAAATCGCCATTGGCTTTAACCACGGGCTCTAGAAAACAATCTCCAGCAACACTTCTAGACAGTCTGTCTGTTTCATTTTGCGAATGCTGCCAAAAACCATGTCTTCAGTCCATCTATGGTGTTATAAGGAATTTTTGGTCTCTCCTTCAACTGAATCCGACAAATAATCAAATGTTTGCCAGCTGGAGAATTAAGTGTCCAGAAGCAAGTGTTAATATGTTCAGAGAAACTGTCTAGCAGCCATGACTGTGTTCTGCTGCTTGTATGGCATTGCACAGAGTCTTGTTGCCAGACATAGGGTCATAGGGTGTTCCAGCAGACATCTATTTAACCCATCGCAGCATTACCTCTTCAGGGGACTTGATGTAGACCTTCTGTTGAGTTTGAGGACCTGCTGGAAGATGAATGGAAGTATGAATTCAATTTCATTAGTGATCACCTCAAACACCTTCATAATCACTATTATAATCATCTAACACTCACTGCACTATCCTCAGATTGGCACCAACTGTTTTTCGTCTCAAATACCAAACCGTACTGAATGCAGTTTCAGAATTTCTGCCAAAGTGAATTTTTTTTCGCTGATGGTGCCCAACTGACGCTACTATACTATTCACTCGACAAACTCAAAAACAAGCTACGTATGTAGCTATGTATAATTGCGATAATATATTTATCACACTCTCTAGTTTAATATTGACTATCTCTCCCCCATATATATATATATATATATATATATATATATATAACACCAAATATTCGCTAAAAAATGCTACCATTCTGAAAGATTTGTTCAAACGTAACAAAACAAAGTGTTATTGTCAAATATTTATGTTATTAAAAGGAAATTATTCTTTATTATTTAATCATATTTGTAAACCTTTTTTGAGTGTTCAAAATCTTTATATTTTTTTTATCAATAAATTATTATAGGACATTTTTGCATCACTTTTGTGGTAAAAGGCACATTAATTTGGAAATTCTTGCAAGCAATCAAATTGTGAAATATTTAAAATAAAAACTACAACATTTATTCACAAATTAACAAAATTATTTTAGAAATGTCTTTTCTTTAAAAGATCTGGGTAAAAATATTGTACATCTTTTACAAACCATATTTAATTTTATGATAATTCGTGAAATTTAATAGTATAAATCTTAAATTTTACATTAATTAAATCCAGAATTCAATGGAGAATTTAAATCATCACTTTTATTTTGTAAAACAGGATCACGGCTTAATAAATCTGCTCTAAAAACATCAAATAAAATAAGACATTATTAGCTTAAAAATTTTTTAGTTGCTTTTATACATTGTGTCTTAAAAGTTTGACATGTTTTAAAATGTGAATACTTGAGATACTATAATGTCCATTATCACATAGGCGAGTGTTTAGATAATTCGCTTTCTTACAGTGAAGCCCGAATCTCGCCATGGTCGATTTGCCAGGAGACGTGCGCCAATATAGCAAAGTGTCTGGAAATCATACCACAGGCTAACTCAAACATTGTGAGTGAAATTGAGTTGACGGGTTTCATCGAGAGCACGAAGTAACAAGTCATCGTGACTGAGGGTCTGAGAGTCTGAGCATCCTGAACTCGCTAGATAACGCGCTCTATCCTAGAACTGTACAATATTTGTAGTATTAAACACAGGTTGCCTCTGTGGGTGTTGAACAAACACAAAGGTGCCTGAACAGCTAATCCCCGTCTACAACGTGGATTAGCTGTCCGCCCTAGAAGACAAGTATTCTTGAATACGAGTGTCCAGCCGTACCTGTCCTCGGCAAACAAAATTAAATAGGCTTCATTTTGAACAGCAAACGATTTATTTATCAAAATTCGATTAAGATATTCAAAGGGATATAGATTTTATAACCGATTTCACAAATGTTCAAACGCGCTGTATCCTTTCTTGCGTAACATTCTCTATCGCATCAGTGATTCTTCGCCTAGGTTTTCCTAGAATTGTAGGAAGAGGGGATAAAGATTTCTCCTTTTATATAATCGTATGAGAAATCTGGTTTTCCATAGATTCTCTTCTTACAGACTTTCTATGGCTTCGCACAAATATTACCCGAGCCTGATTGACGTTTCATTCCAACACTGGCTGTAGTCTAGATTTCTTTACCCTACGCAGACGGCTTTCCTCTTTGAATTTCTTGTCCTATGTCCAAATCTTCATTCCAGTTGGCTGATTTTTCTGGAATTTTCTTGAATACGCACGCTTCACGCCCTTTTTTTTTTTACTGTGTTTTAACATATTCTAAATAACAAAATGACTTTTCATTTCCAGAGAACATCATTGTACACGCTGAAAAAAGTGATATTTGCTTTTTTAAATATCTTGTTAAAATCTGAAATAGTTTCAACGAGAATGAGAAAAGATGTCATTTTTGTAAGAAAACGTCTATATTAAGGATACTATTGTGTAAAGAATCGTAACTCGTAAATCTTATTACAGTTTATGGACTTTAAGTATTTAAAAATATATATACTCTAGAAAATTCTATTATTTTTTATTGATAAATATTGTAATTTTCAAGTATGCGGTGTTCGTACAAGACATTTTTAGAAAATAGAGGTGATTACTTTAGTAAATTTAAAACCAAAGTATCTAACATTCAATGAAACATTGCATTACAGAGAATATTTCCTTATTATTTAAGGTTAACATGTCTCAAACTTATAGGTAAAAGACGCTCACGTTATAATATTCAGTTCATTTTTAGAGATAAAGCAAAACAAGAATATTTCATAGATAAACTCCTGCGTAGAACAACATTTAAATTAGCTAATATTCTTCTAATAAAATTTCATAAAATAATGTTTCATTTTTAATTATTATTTTTCAGTTAAGTGAATAACATTCCGATGAATGGCGGGTAGAATTCCGCAGAAGATTTTTAATGAAAAAATACAAAATATGTCTAATCAGTTTAAATTAGTTTTGAAGCAGAGCTGAGTATTTTGCATATGGAAAACATTAAGTATAATCTATCAGCTTAAAATTGAAAGTATCATCAGAGATTCAAGAAAGAATTTTTATTTTTAAAAGACAATTTGAAACCTTAGTTCTCGCTTTTTAAAAGCTTCTTCTCTCTTTCTCTCTCTCCCTCTCTCTCTCTAGATATATATATATATGTGTATATAATATATATATATATATACGTGTGTGTGTGTCTGTCTGTGTGTGTGTGTGTTTAAAATATATTCAGTGATGGTTTGAGATTAAGGATAGGATGGTTAAATAAAACGACAAGTGGAACACTGTATTTAACGCACTTACGCGTTTCGTCCTGTGATGAAATTTGTCAAGGCGAAAAGACAAAATGAGCTTTATTCCAACTTACGTAGCAATAAATAAATAGCTTTGGCAACTATAAAAAACGCTCACAAATTATTCAAAAGGATTAACAGAATATTTTAGTTTTGGAACTCATTCATGTGTAGTGCAATGTCACGAGATGTTAAAATTAAGGGAATTCAAACGTTTTCTATGGACTTTTTATTATGTCTATTAGTCTATTTGGGTATCGTTTCTATAAGAAAAGGTGATATTGGGAACAAAAAGGGGGCGTAAATTGATTTTTTGTAGGACTGGATGGCGGCGCTCTCGAGAATTTTCCTTTTGTATAAATATATATGTAAATATTACTTGAATTTTTATTTTATTTTACAAAGCAGTTTTAAATAGTGCCACATTTTGGAAATGTTATTTTAAACAGGGTTCGATTTTGCATCAAACTTTATATGAGAAAAATTTACTCACTGTTGTGTAGTACTGTTATAACAAATCAAAAAACATTTTATTCCTCTAGCACCTATTGTGTGCTATTTATCCGCAGTCTTCTCGGAACTTATGTGCGTTGAGATGCTGTGGATATCGACACCAAACGACAAATTGTGGTGCGGAGTTCGAATTTCTGTTGAATTCCTTGCATTCACTTACGCACAAATACCCTTAGGAAAGGTATTAATCTGTCTCTTCCGTTCAGTTATGAGTTAAATAATAGGACAAATTCACTTCTATAGCTTTGGCTGGCAACCAGTCTACCGCAAAAAGCAATAGCACCCATCTGCGGGATAATCTTCTGCCCAATCTGTCATGTCTCTTTCGAGACATGATTGACCAAAGCTTGGATCATGTATGTCACTTAACTGACTTACTTCTCGGAACAAATTTCTGAATGTTAATCTTGACCCTAGTCATTATTTTACCGCCTAGAATAAAAAAGTATATTGAAGGACAATATTTTGCAAAGAGTGGCGTCTACTATTTCGCACGCTTATGTGCATGTGTTCATATATATATATATATATATATATATATAGTAACGCTTATGTGTATATATATATATATATATATATATATATATATATATATATCTCAGATTAATGTGAACAATTGGGCATGACTCTGCTCAGTAAAGTGGCAAGCTTCCCCATTAACCATAAATACGCTCTAGTCATATCTCAATATTGAGCATTTTACGATAAAAAAAACTCATTGCCATTTTATCAGTAAACTCCTTAAAAAGTAATAATATTCACAGTAAGTATTATCTCACCTCAACACTATATATATATATATATATATATATATATATATATATATATATATAGAATAAAAAGTTTGAGAGGCCGCGAAAGTTTTGTTTAAAGTGTATATTTATTGTTATTCTTATTATACATGTGATGATACTTTAAGTGTCCATGATGATATTTGTGACGTGACACGTTTTTTGAGTCTAAAGCTGACCCTCTTCAGGCGAATAAACTTGTAGCTTTACGTATCGACTTGCTTTTGTTTCTGAGGGTCAAATTGTTGTTTATAAACAAGTAAGTAAAAAAGTAAAAAAAAAAAAAAAAAAAAAAAATAAATCAATAATATAAAATAAAATAAGATTCAATAATTCAGATGTTGGCGGGTTGAATTGTCTGTGGTTTTTTACATCAGCACGTGTATAAATGTATAAACGGATAAATGAATAAATAGATGAATGAATCGAGTGCTTCCCCAGTTTGAAAGAATTTTGGTTTGTGGTTTCTTCATTAGTACGTTAAAAGTATCTTCTAGACACCTTCCTTATCTACAAGTCTCTCTGCAATTGTCTTTTATCGGTCAGCTTGTTTTTATTGTTTTGAGAATATTTTGAATTTGGTGTGTGTATGTGTGTGTATGTAAGTGTGAGTGTGCATGTGTGTGTATGTTAGTGTGAATGTGTGTGTGTATGCGTATTATCCATGAAAAAGATTTTCTAGAGTATATATATATATATATATATATAATTACTTAAACATTTTTAGTGGTTACACATGTTTAAGTGGACGCACCGTTTTTTAATATACAAAATAGTTGTTATTTTCTTTTACTGCTTGTATATTCCATAGAACTTTTTAAAAGAAAATCTATGCTCTCTCCGACGTATTCGTACCCGCGTTCAGCTATCGAAATGTGTCAGATCTGTCATGCTTTAGTATTTTCGGCCGCGATGTTCGTCGATATTCAAACCGTTATAACTCTCTGTTAGTGGTTATAATATTATATCTCACTTAGGCTACTCGCCATGACGTCATTAGAAATTATACTCGACTAGTTCTAACTGGGTTTCATGACTCACTTGGTTGTCATAATTTATGGCCTCTTTCCTAGTTCATTTGTGTTACTAGTGGTGTCTGATTTACTTCACAACACAAGTGAATTTGAAAAGTGACAGATTTTTCTCAAACTCTTTCAATAGACTTATATACTCAGTTTTATTTTTGAATATTGATCCCACATCCAGTCTGGAGCTCCTGTTATATATCAATAGATTCTTGTCTGAGTCCAAATAAAAATATGCAATAGTATCGTTCCTGATTGGATATCTCGGCTTCTGTCGCTTTGCCACCACCGTAACCTAATTTCATTTAGTCTTTACTATAAATATTTTCACAGAAGTTATTGTGTTTTGTTTTGCTCTTGGGTAACACGATTTCAGGAATATAAGAATAGTTTCAAGCCTCATAATTCTATTACTGTAATTGCTAGATGCAGCAGTAAGTTATATTCTAATAGTTTCTTTTATTTTAATTCTCGTTTGTTTTATTTTCCTGCCAACTACGATTTTCATATATTTAAAAGCAACATCGGTCTCATCTACGTTTTCATCAAATTTGCTTCTTCTATTGTCTTCTCTCTCTTCCGTTCAATCGTATTATGCCCTTGGATCTTAAAGGCATTTCTTGTTCTGCTTGCCGGGTAGAACAATTTTAAAAAAGCTAACAATTTTTATTTTTAATGTATCTTAGAAAATGGTTTTCGACACAATACTAGTTTATTATTCAAAATAATTTTCTCGAAAATAATTTAACTAAAAGCATAAGGCAATATAATATTGTCCTCAGTTAAATACAAGTTGACAAGTATACACCAATCTGATTTTATTTACAATAAGTTTTATTTTCAAATACTATAGAAGTACTTGAACTAAAACACGGATATTACACATCTTTCCAAATTTACAGCGTTCCTATGAAAAATTTCGTAAGCTGAAATTAATTTTATGAAAATTGGTTTAATATACCCGGAGCTACCAGATTAATTTTTCTTGGATTCTTGCTACAGGGCAACGAAAATGCAATATTCCATGAAATATGATTCTTTAAATTTGGAGATGTTTAAGGCAGTTTTGCAGAATAGGCCCAAATATAATAACTAATAAAATACGGGAGGTTAAAAGTTTTATTTCAAATTTCCACAATAGCGACATCGGTTTCCCAATTGAGACCTAGTTATTGAGGTTGACAGCAAAATTATTGGGATAAAACAATACTTTTCTTGCCATAAATTAACCGTAATTTTTCTCTATTTTAATTTCTGGTAAACTCTAAATATGCATTGAGAAACGGTTTATAAACTGAAGGAAACATAAGACAAACTTTTGTAAAGCGAGAAGAGTATTAGGAGTCGGGAAAATTTCACTAGAAACAAAGAAGATAGCACTGTATTGTTATGTGATGTCAGTTTTTCAATATGGCAGTGAGTGTTGGACAATATCATCACAGATGAAGGAAAAACTTGAAGGAATTAAAAGGTCGTTCTACAGAAGGAAGATGTAGACATCATGGATCGAGCATGTGAGCAATGATGAGATTTTGGAAAGGATGGAAGCGAAAAAGTAATTAGTACTGAGCATCAGGAAGAGATTACTAAAGTTCCTGGGACATGCAATGAGGAAGGAGGGTTTGGAGAACCTGATACTAAAAGGCCAGATAGAAGAAAAAAGTGACAGGGGGAAAGCAACAGATAACGTACTTGACGGACCTGAGAAGGTGGATAACAGAACGGGTGTTGCGTGATGTAACAGGAGAAAGAGTGCTAACAGCCACCAGGGGAAAGGGAGACGTGGAAAGCGATGATCGCCTACGTTCTGAAAAGACAAGGCACATAGAAAAATTATATACTTTTAGTGATTTCCTACTCGAAATGGAAGAAAAAATCTACGATTAAAACATTCTAATGATTCATTGAAATGAATCTTTTTCTATAGGAGAACTGAACGTAGTATATACAACTTTGTTGCGGAGCCAAATAATAAACATTGGCCAATCCAGGTGATATGATATCTAGGCACATAGAACTTTTAAAGGAAGTCTCACAAGCGATTTTCTGTTGGTTATATGCAAGAAAACCTTTACAGTTTCCTAAGTTTAGCTTCGTTTTCAATAGTAACTCAGTCATGAAAAGATGGAATCAACCACAGGAATTACGCGTCTGATAGATATGATTGTAAACCATTATTTTTAAGTAGACACCTAAACATTTCCACAAAGAGATAAATGTAATTGAAGACAATACACAACAAGCTAATTATTATACACGTTTTCATCTTGTAAAGCCAATTAATTTCATTTTCTTTTCAAACACATTTACCTTGAAGCTTTGTTAATGGGAGATGTTCTATCAGCACTATGAAAGGTATTTTTCAACCATTTTGATAATTTAATCAACTTAAATCTACGTCTCGAGTGGTTGTTACCGAGATAGAGTTCTTGAAAAGTCAGAGATTGAGTAGAATTTACATTCTCTTCGCAACCACAAAAGAAAATAAATTAAATTAAACTGATAGAATTTTTTCTTGGTTTGGTAAAATATATATATAAAACAACAATATAATGAAAAATAATATGACATTCAGATATTTTAGGGCTTAAATGAATTCGGATAAAATACGAAATTTTAAATATCTTTTTTTTTAAAAAAAGAAATAGCTTCTGACCATTTTTCTCCTAACGACGAGTATTTTTAACGCCCCTTTATGATCTTTATTCTGAAAGAAAACATCAGATATTGGTTCTTTGGGAATTTAGAGGATTTTACAAGACAAATGAAAGATACATGAAAACGTAAATAGACACGTAACAACTCTTCTATTCCACTCTCTTTCCCTATAAGACACTCAAAACTCTCTCATTCCCACACTCAGCCCCATATATGAGTGTGAATTTTTGGTGTGTGTGTGCACTCGTATATACGCGTGTGTGTATGTGTGTGTGTGTGTGTCTATGTGTGCAACAAATAAATGTATTCAAATTATAAAAAATCTTTTCTCAACCACGAGTTTTACAGAAGTAAATTCTCACATACATTAGGAACAATATAAATCAATTGGTTTTAATAGCCTATATCATATAATTATATAATTAAGTTAACACACATATACACACACGCATCCCAATACATATATATATATATATACAGAGAGAGAGAGAGAGAGAGAGAGAGAGAGGGTGAGAGAGAGTTGATTTTCAAAGTACCGCTTAGATGTGGCACAATGCCGAATGTATGGGAGTGTCCAGTGAGGATAGAACTCACTACTCAGTTGTAATAGGTTCTAGCTGGGCAAGTTTGATAACCATTATACAACATCAAATTTTCCATAGATATACATATTGAGACAGATTGTGTAATGTGCTTGAGAACATATTTATGTTTATTGAAAAACGTGTATAATAATAGACAATAACTTATAATTTTATTCAACACGACCACCTTCAGCTTCAATAATTGTTTGCATACAACTTCGAAATCGTGTACATGCTCGAATTAAATGCTTCTGGTTCATGCTAGTCATTATTCTGACTAGAACAGTTTGCAAATAATTTTTGGTTTTATGGGGATGTTCAGTGAGCTCTATGTCACCAACTTTCCACTAGTAATAGTAGAGTGAATTGACATCTGGGTATTTAGGTTTTCAAATGTTAGGAGTAATGTGAACATTAAAACTTTCAGCCATCCATTGCTGAAACACATAATACGTAATGCGTATATTATCTATCCACGGCTTTGAAAACTGTTTTCAGAACCTCAGTTCTAAGACTTTCTGGAATTAAGTGACGCTGAATCACATATCCTTCATTGCTGACTAACTTCAAAACCATGTCAGCTGCAGGAAATATTTTCACCTAACTTTTGAAACATCAGAAGTGTCTGCACATAACCATCTCGTTTTTGTTTGTTAATATAATAATCTTGGTCTAAGTTTCTTTGTCGTCTGAGAAAAAGAAATCACATGACCTTCTGCTGAAAATTTAAGTTTTTTCAAAGCCTTGTATATGTTAGTAAGCAATTTTCTTTTGTTTTTCTGGCATAAATTGATCTTTCTTAATCACATAATATTACTATCTCATGTTCGCAGAGACATGTCCAACTGGGAGTGAAAAACTGATTTAACTAGCCACATATAGTCATCCTATAGCCTTGATTGGCCACTAGAATAGGAAGAGAAGAAGGAGGAGAACTGTAAAAATAAAACCTAAAGAGGGCCAATTTGTCCAAGGATATGCACAAGTTCTCTGTATTCTTTTCTTCCAACAATTGTAGCTGGTTCTTCATAAGCCTTCACAACTCTATTTAAATAATATGTGTGAATGAAGCTGAGTTTTTGTTAATGAGAACTGTACTAATCTTCTCTCGAACTTCGCAAACGACGTAAGTGTCCATAATATATATATTAATTTGATTCTTTCTTTTCCCAACACATCCATAATAATATCTATATTTCTGTACATTTTCTTTATAATCCATTTATTTTTCACTTTTTACAAAAATGTCATTTCAGTATTTCAAATCTGCCCCTTTATTTTTTTAACTATTTATTCAGTTTCTGTTTTCTTTTAATATTTACTACAGACACAAGTGTAGAAATTCGATAATTCATCAAATTCTGACTTGCAATGTTGGGAGGGGTAGTAAAAATCTGCATGTGAAGACATGTTAGTTTTTTTTTTAAGTATTTAAACCAGTCAATCAGTGCTCATCACACAAATTCTATCTCATGGGCGAAAATTTGTTCGAAATGAATAGACAAACCGCCAAAATATTTTGTTTCAAACAACGACCACTAAATCATTTTATTAATAAATTTTCTCTTTTTTTTATGTAATCATATCACCCCACGCAGGGCATTTTACTATTTTTGCAAGGGAGGAAAGTTATGAGAAAGAGTGACAGGTTATAGTGGGTGTCAGGAAGTGGGTAAGAGAAGAATGAGAATACTGATGAGAGTGAAGTGAATGGAGAAAGGTGCATGAGAGAGTGAGGATGCAGGTTAGTGATATAGGAAATGACTATTGACTTACATTTAAATTCTTGGAGATTGTAACTATCGGAAAAAGCAAGTAAATGGAAGGCAATTCCACAGGCGGGAAGTGAGAGAAAAGAAGTTGATGGAGTAGAATTTGCGTTTACAATGTATTGGTTTCACAGAAAAAGGGTGGGACCTAGCTGCTAATCTTCTATCCGAGTAAATTCATATATAGTGAGCACCAGTGAGCTAAGTTCATCGTACTTAAAATCTTTGATAGCAACCCTTCATTTAACCCCACGATTTTTTATATTTTTATTTTTTTATTTCCTCTTTTTTAATTACAATTATATTCTTCGTTATCTTTTTCTATTCACGGGTATTTTGAAGTGTATTAAATGTTAGCAAACTCGAGTCGCTAAATTAGTTACGGTTTAGCAGTGAGTTCGACCCTCACATTCGAACTTGTACTATATCTACGCTACATTAATCGTTCCTCTTCTAATCAAACATCAGTTTTTTTATACACATTAACTTCTTCATTTCTCGTTCATAACAGTTCTTCTAATAATATTTATTTCTAACCTTCATCATTAAAACTTTTAACATCTATCTCAATATATCCGAATTACTTCGAGTTAATTTTGATTGCTTAGTTTTTCATCCACCGTTAACATCTGGCGCCTTTGCCCCGCGAATGAATCTCGCATGAACCTTTCCAGAGATTCGATAGGTTGTTGGTAAATACACCGCCGAATGAAGGATTAGAGACAAGCGTCATTCAAGCGTTCAGGATTCACATACGCTGTAATCATCCATCATGACTAAGCCTCGATTTATATCTAATCCGTCGTTAATCCTCCATAGAAAGACGTTACTGATTTCCAACCATTCACTGCTGCGTGCTAACTAACTGAGACGTCATTCTGTCTCGCCATTCTTCTGAAAGCTAAAATTTTACCTGCCTTTAGACTGATCCAAAAACATGGCAGAGGCCGGTGATATAGGATTTAAATAGTTTCTAACAATGTTATGACGAATTCTCATATTGTTATTTTAAATGCACATAACTTTGTTATTCCTTCTGTCTTTCTTTATTCCAATTAACTTTTTAATTATCGTATTATTAGTTTTTCCCTGTTTAATATGTGATGTGGTCTTTTTAAATTATTTTTTGTTTCTCATATTGTTTGCGTTTTTGGTACAGAATTTCTGTTATCATATTGAAAGTAGAGTTTTTGAGTGTCTGGTTGTTTTTGTTTTGTTGTTTGTTTGTAACTTTGTAACATATTCTCAGAATTCAGTTTTTCTAAGCTGTTCTCTATTTGACAGAACTGAAAAGCCTCGACACTCTTTGTGGGATCGAACGAGAACCGGTTAATGTAAAACTCAGTAAGCGAGTTTAATCAAATGAAACGTCAGATAAAAACACAAGAGAAATCTTCATGCCCAAAATAATTGTTAATTTACGACTGAACTCAGTTAAATTACGGCGAGACGTCTCGAGTAGAAGTAAAGTAAAGGTCATGGAACATTTCATTTTTTTCATTAAAAGATGCGTAGGATTCTGTCGTACATTTTATCGCTCGGGCTTTTACATAACTTCATTTTGAGCGTTTGTCTCGTAGGTGTATAGAATAAAGTTTATTTTTATGTTCATGCAAACACTAATGTCCTCTGAGGCCCGATTCTGTACCTGGTGGTTTTAAGGACACCGTCTAGAACAAATGTTAAGGTTCTTATGTCATTTGATATTTTGTGTTTATACATAATTCAAAGTTTGCTATCTCTTAGAGTGAAAGCAGTACAAAATGGGGTTACCGCATATAGTATTCCCCTCAATCTGTTTAACATTACCCCCAATCTTCTAGGGGGGTTATTCCATGTTTGCTGTTCAGCATTATGTTTTTGGTTTCTTCTAAAAATATGCCCGACCTATGTGCTAACGTTTGTTCGTTTTTAACGTAATATATGTTCAAAAAGTAACCGATTATACTGAGTGGCTTGTTTAAGGTGAAATTTACGAAAGAATTTGTTCTGCTTTATACTCGACACAGACCTCTTGGTTTTCCTGATATGAAGCACATGCTACATGCATGATGAATGTGGTAATGTTCACTTCATGATAAATACTTGAGTAAAGTTGCAACCACAGCTTTTTGTTAGTTTTTCAAACGTTGTAACAGAAAACGTCATAAACATACCATTGAACTTGACAGTGACTGAAGTGAATAAGCAAACCATTCTCATTTCAGCGTCTTAAAGGTTCCGTCATTTGCAAGGAATTTACCATTGATGCTGTCCATACATGAAAATATTTGTGCACAAGCATACCTTTCATTCGTTTTTGAATAACTGGATTTTCTTTATTTTTAAATCGTTTGATTGATTTTTATCTTTTACCTGATTCTAGTCTGATTTTATGTCTTTCTAGTTTATTATTATCTGCTTTCTTTACATCTGTCAGGTGTTTCGACTTCGCCTTATTGCTTATTAGCGGCAGACATTCCATCTTTTGCTTTTTGTTTTTCTATTATTCGGCTTGTGAAAGATTCTCCCGTCTTGTACTGTTCTTTATTCTAATCAGTTGTTTCGACTCGGAAATATTTTAAAATTAGATTTTCAATGTGTACTTTCTTATCATGTTTTGTTTTTTCTCTATTTAAAAATATAGACATTTAAGCGTGAATATACATTTTTGTGTGTGTGTTTGTGTGTGCGTGTGTGTGCGTGTGTGTGTGTGAGTGTCTGTATCAGAGTGTCTGAGTACAAATGTGTATATGTGTATGTGAGTGCCTGTATGTGCATAGGAATGTGTCTATATATATTCGTTGATTCAAGAGACAGTAAAAAAAAATGATTGAGAAGTTTTCAAAATCAGATTTTCATGGAGACGAATTCCAATAGCATAACATCCCCGTAAACAAATACACACAAAGCAAAGACGTCCTTTCTATCAATCTATCAACTTCACTGTTTTACACGTATATATATATATATATATATATATATATATATATATATATATATATATATCGTGTTGAATACACCGGCTCTCGTCCGATCACTGAAGTTAAGCAACACAGAACTTGGTCAATACTTAGATGGGGGAATAGTAGTTGTTACGGAGAGAGTAACAAAAAATAAGTGACCTACACACCATTTGGTGTAACGGATGAGATGATGATGATGATGATGATGATGATGATGATGATGATGATGATATATGTATGTATGCAGTTAAATTCCTGTAAATTTCCCGAATAATATAGAAGATTTTCACATTTCTGAAAATGATGCACGTTGAAGTAAACGTCATCATTGATAACAAGCACCAATATGACATCTGCTATAGAAACATATAATGTCTGCAAACAATAATCTTCAGTTACATAAATGACCTACAAAGTCTAAGATAAATTCTAAAGTAATGATATATAATTTGAGCAATGTATGTTGTAAATGCATTGGAGATACATTTGTTTAAGATCATACTTAATTAAGAAAAAGTGTTCGAGAGAAAATCTGAATTATTTTAAATTTTTGTCTTTCTGTTTAAGATTGTATGAGCTGGTAAATAATTTCCTGAAGAAGTGGACAGCAAAAATATATAAACTGGCTAGCAAAAGAATTATAGATATTGTTTTTGATAAACATTTGATTGTTTTCAAAGTTAAGATGTAGGCAAAATTCTCTATGTCCCGAAATAATTTGATTGTTTTGAAACCAGTGAAGCCAAGGGCAGATAATGTGGGCTTATTATGTAAACACTATGTAATCTAAACTTGTTTATAAATGGAACTTTGTCTGTGCGTCTATGTGTGTGTGTCCGTTACCTATGGACTCCGAAACGGTTGAAACGATTTTCATGAAAATTTACACAGTTGTGCCATGAGATTCTGCGAGTGTTCTTAGCTATGTTTTGTGTCGAGATACCCCCGATAAATATCAAAGATCGATAATCAAAAAATCAGGTTATAGAAGGAGTAGTCCGGTTTTAATCAAATTTGATACACTTATAGACAGAGACATAAAAAACGATATTCAGAAGTTTCAAGGTTGCAGTTCTTACAATAGTGCAGAAAATCGATTATATATATATATATATATATATATATATATAAGCTTCATTACACCCGAGCAACGCCGGGCTATACTGCTAGTCGCTTATATAAGAGACAAAAATTAGTATTTGTGAGCATTCGGTCGAGAGTTGAGATTCGAATCACAACGGAAAAATCACAGGGAAAACCACGGTGGATCGAAGCATCTGGTTGTCTCGATACTTGGTTGCTAACACTTCCGACACCTCCGTTCTACTCCACGACACGTCAACTGATGATCGAATAAATGAAAAGCTGTCTACATTTTTTATATATATATATTTATTACGGACATTTTATTAAGTGAAAATATCGTCATTTTATCAGCATGAAAATGACAAGAGATTTTATAAGAGAGAAGATAACAAGTTTTGGGACTCCATTTTTGATTTAATAATCATCGTTCCATCGAATTGTATACAGCATGTATGTCGTTTTGGTTGAAGTTAAAATTTCGTCATCATTCGTCAGGGTATACAAAACGCTGTTCATTTTGGTTTCTAGGTTAATTATCGAATTTAGTTTCAACTTTTACTAAGTTTTAACTTAATAAACTTCAGTTACACATTTATTTATTTTTTTAATTGGAGTAGATAATACCTACTATCGCCTGGTCTCACACTCCACCCCCTTCTTTTGGACAGGAGTAGAGGTGATCGCCTTGTTTCTTCTTTAGGAAGGGGTTCCCGGTTCATCTCTCTCTTTTTCGGTCTTGATGTCGGTTCGGCTGGAAGCTTTTTGCAGTTGGTGAGTATAGCGGCAACGTCTCTTCATTCAGAGGGTACCGGGTTGGCAGTTTCCTGGTTGCTGCTTCCGACTGGTAGTTAGGAGCCCGAACTCATGCGTTGCGTCTTGAGAGGCTACTCTGATCAACAGTTGAATACTATCGGGGTTCCTGTAGTGCCATTTCGCGCATGGACGGGCGTCCCTACATGAATTTCCGATGAGCAACCCCGAGGTCACATTATGCTGCAGGCGGCGCCATTCACCATTCTTCACCTGCTGCAATTAACGACCATATGACCCTAATCTAGACCTCTCTCTATCCACAACTATAACCAGCCTGAAATTAAACAAACAAAACAGCAAGACTAAACCAGCTAGTCATAAATCGCCCAAACCTATCTGCGTTTCCTTCACAAACATACGATGTATTCACAGTAACTTTAATAGTGTAGAATCATTCCTTCTAACTAACTCACCCGATATCTCAGCTATATGTGAGACTAACCTTGACCCTTCCATCCCCTCTTCGGAGCTGTTCGTTCCTGTTTACCTTCCCCTCTTCAGGAAGGACTCCAATGTCCATATACATGGGATTGGTGTATATGTCAGCGAAAAGCTCCCCATAACCAGGGTCACATATCTTGAATCCCTGGATCATTCCTTGATGTGCTTCCATCTCTCACTTCTAAGCTCGGTTAGCTATCTCTTCTTCCTCTACCGCTCCCACTCCTCCTCTGACTGTACGGTACTTGATTGCATCTCTACTAATATCGACAGGGCCATTTCTTCTCACCCATCTGCCCATATATTTGTGTTTGGCGATTTTAACGCCCACCACACCAAGTGGCTTGAAAACTCAGCCACCGACCTTACTGGGATCCGTACCATGTATTTTTCAATAACCCAAGCTCTAACGCAAGTGGTGGACTTCCCCACGCGTTTCTCTAATAACCCTAACGGAAGGGACCCCTTACTCGACCTTTGCTTTACCTCCATCCCAGACTCCTGCACTACCAGGCAACTCTGCCCCCTCGGAAACTCTGACCACGCAGTAGTCTCCGTCAGCATCTCAATCCGCGCTAACTCTACCCAAGAAAACCAGACCAGCAGAATATCATACAGCTACCAGAGAGCAGACTGGGACTCGTTCCGAGACTTCCTCTGCGACGTCCCCTGGAACAACGTCTTCCTTCTTCCTGTCGAAGACTGTGCCTCCGAGGTCTCCTCTAGGGTTAAGGCTGGCATCGATGCTTTTATCCCTGCCAGGAAATTCCAACTAAAATCAAATTCGTCCCCCTGGTTCTCACCCGCTTGCTCGGCCGCCATTGCCCACCGGAACCATTTCTTCCGGCTCTATCGAAGCTGCTCGTCGAACCAAAACAGGCGCCTTTTCGCCTCAGCACGGAACAAGTCTAAAAAAGTACTGAACGAAGCTAAGAGGGCGTTTCCTACCAGAATGAGGCATTGCATAGCATCCACTAAGTTTGGCTCCAAAGATTACTGGCGTCTCTGCAAAAGCGTGCTCAAAAGGAACAAGACTTCAATACCCCCACAATCAATGAGTTTGAAGTTCTCACCTACCCAGTGGACAAGGCTGAATGCTTTGCCCGTAGATTCTCCACCAATTCGACACTGGACTCGTTAGAAATACCTACACCCGATTTCCCACCTAGAACTAAGGCTCAACTAAATAGCGTCCACATTACAACCTCGCTGGTCGCCAAGATAATAGCATAACTTGACCCACACAAAGCGAGCGGCGGTGACGGAATCCCAGTTATAGTTCTGAAGAAATGTGCCCCAGAACTCTCCTCTGTCCTCTCTAAACTCTATAACCTCTGCCTATCTGCTTCCTGTTTTCCTGCCAGTTGGAAGTCCTCCCGTGTAGTTCCTATATTTAAGAATTCTGGCGAACCCTCAGACCCCGCCAATTACCGTCCTATTAGTCTCCTTCCGATCTTTGGAAAAGTTTTCGAAGCCATTATCAACGCCGAAGTGTTTCAGCATCTCACTGCCAACAGGCTCCTCTCTGACAAACAGTACGGGTTTCGCTTTACCAGGTCTACTGCTGATATGCTAACGACCATTACCGAATACATATACCGGGCACTTGACAAGAATGGCGAAGCCCGAACCGTTGCCTTGGATATCTCCAATGCGTTCGACAGGGTCTCGCATGTTGGCCTCGTGTGCAAACTGCGGAGCTACGGGATAACTGGACATCTGTTTGACCTCATCCAGTCATTCCTCTCTAACCGCATATTGAAGGTGGTATTAAATGGGCATGCCTCCCAAAATTATCATACGAACGCGTGCGTCCCTCAATGTTCTATCCTAGGTCCCACACTCTTTCTGATCTACATTAATGATCTCCCCGACGCCATTAGATCTCAAGTTGGCATGTATGCCGATGACACAACAATCTACTCTCGCATCGATCAAAAACTAGGTGTGGACGACAAAGTGAACCTCGCTGCCGTACTTGAAAAGGACCTCCAATCCGTAGTGGCCTGGGGTAGGAAATGGCTAGTAAATTTCAATGCCTCTAAAACGAAGCTGTTATCAACTAACCACCATAGACAATCGCATCTACCTCCCATTAGCATGGGACAGGCTAGCCTCCCAGAGAGTAAAATACTACGCCTCCTTGGCCTTACACTTTCGGCGGACCTCAAATGGAATGACTATATCGAATCCATTGCCAAATCTGCTGCTATGAAAGTCGGCTCTCTGTTCAGGGCCCGGAAGTTTTTCCCACCTGAATCTATTCTGCACATATACAAATCTACCATCCGCCCGTGTATTGAATATTGCTGCCATATCTGGTCGGGTGCCCCTGCTGCTCTCCTTGGGCTTCTTGACAAAATACAAAGGAGGATCTGTAACCTGGTTGATACTGACTTGGCAGATCGGCTGCAGCCGCTTTCTCACCGGCGTAATGTGGCTTCCCTGTGACTCTTCTACAACTACTTTCATGGCTTCTGCTCCGATGAGCTTAGATCACTGGTGCCGCCTAAGCAGGAATTTACACGAGATACTAGATTAGCAACTAGGTCCCACCCTTTTACAGTTAAACAAATAAGATGTAACCGTAAATTCTACTCCAACAGCTTCTTTTCTCGCGCTTCCCGCCTGTGGAACTCCCTTCCACAAGTCTACTTTCCCGACAGCTACAATCTCCAGGTGTTCAAATGTAGTGTCAATAGACACCTCCTATCACACTAACTCCCAATTATTCTCAGAACACTCTCATTTACCCAACCCTCATTCTCGGTATCCTTACCCGCCTCTCACCCACCCTCTGACATTTCCTATATTTAATCATCCTTTCTCCACTCTATGTACCCCCCTGCGCAGTAGTGGCAGTGACATGCCTTGCTCGGGGTGAAACGCTTATAAAAAAGAAAAAAGTCTGTCTGTTATATATATGGTATTGAACAAATATCGAATTGGTATTTTTCCACTCTTTATTATAATTTATATGTAAAAAATTCAATTTCGTTCTATATAAATTATAGATAGATCGAAATGCAATCCGTTTGATTTATAATCCTAAATATTCGAAGTGAGACTATAGATTTTGACAAGTGACACCTTCATATACATTTGTACAAATTTATATGCTTTTTCTTTACTATTTTTTTAAAATTTAATTCCTGGCTATTCATGAATAAATAATAACTGATAAATAAATAGATGTTTATGTTAGCATTAAAATCTGAAAATACATTCTAGGTCTCTTCACTTAAGTAAAATGGTTTGAACATGAAAATGTGTATGTAATTTCTATTAGAAATTATTTCATTTTAGAAGATTAACAAAAGAACTTATTTTTTTCTCGCAGGTTTAAAATCCAAACCTACTAAAATATCTACGATCAGATAAACTGGAATCCCTGAACATATATATGTATGAAATATTTTCAAGTTTTACCTTTTATATATATTTTGTTTTGTTAAACCATTTCACCCAAGCAAGGCAATAAATCCACTAAGAGCCAGTACATTTAAAATATACTATTTAGGAGAGGATACAATAAAATAATATGAATTAAGGCAGAATATAACGATTGGCATTGCATTTACATTTTTAAAGATTAAAGTTGACTGTGAAGCAGGTGATCCCCACTCGAAAAATTTAATAGAAAAACCGTTAGCATAGAACTTAGGGTTGCATCTATTCAACTGTAAAATAATAATAAGTTGCCGTCAATCTAGTAGTGCGTTTATAATTCATAAATTCTAGATGTCATAAAAGAAAGAAATATATATTTTGAAAATATAAAAATATGGCACATGGCCAAAAGGGTTAACAAATGTAAGCTGCTCTTCAATCTGTCTTATCTTAAACTTAGCTAGCCACAATTACTGACCGAAATATAACACATATTCCTCATACTGAAACAACACATTCTGACTTACCATTGTTACTGTGGCAGCCATAACATATTACTCAAAATCTTATATAAAATATCATCAGAACAATTACCATGAATATATTTATAGAAAAGTTTTATAGAAAACGTATATATAAAGAACGTTTCGATCATGTCATACTATCATCTAGTGGTCACGGGTTCAATCATTGCGTCTGGTAGTGACGAACCAAATCCAACAAAAACGAACAGAAACTGGTTTCACGGGATATATCATAATAATCAACAGACAATCCATATCAGCCAAACAATGAACACCTGAATTTGACCAGAATGTACTTGTTCAAACATTGTGTCTATAATTACATCTATATGAACCAAGATGGGCACAATACTTCAAAATAATACCAAAATATTGTAAAGTACTCATCTTAGAAATTAAAACGAAACAAAACAAAACAGAGATAAACAAATTTATTACTTGAAATTGAGTCACTATAATCTTTCCACTTAATATCAGCGTGAAACGTTAGGCCAAGAAAGAACGATATTTTCTTATTGGTGGCCTCATGCCTTTTCTTTTTCTCTCTCTCTGTTTCTCGCTATCATTTGCCTTTGATTTTAAAGTTGCTCTTCTTTGTCTCAGTCTTTTATTTATATTTCGTTCATTTCATATTCCTATATCAGCCAGTTAAGTGCCATACGTGATACACATTTTGGGCGACCATGTCCCGAAAAGGACATGACTGACTGGGCAGAAGGTTATCCCGCAATTGTTTTCTGCGGTAGACAGGTTGCCAGCCCAGGCTATAGAACCCAATCTGTTCTATTATTTAAACCATAAATGGAAGGATGAGACGGATTAATACCTTTCTCAAGGGTATTTGTGCATAAGTGAATGCAAAGAATTCAACTGGAATTCGAACTCGGCTCCACGATTAGTCACTCCGAGTCGATATCCACTGCACCACAACGCACATTCGAATACATCTTTGTTAATATATATTTGGATTTCTGATTTTATTGCTTTTCTTTTTCTCGGATTTCGCTCTCTGTCTTTGAAACAGGATTTTATACCCTTGTACTGTATATTTATTTTCTTCTTTTCTCTTTATATCATTCTTAACTTTCTTCATCTATACATTTTAATTGATTCCATCCGCTTTTTCGATTGTCATCTTTCTTTTCCATTCTTTATTTTAAATATAGACCTGCCAAAATTCATTACAAGTAATCGAAAGGGCACTCGCCTGGCTGGTGCCTAGATGTGATCAGTGGTCAGTGTTACTGGTCCGATGAAGTCCAATAAAAGTTATTCTTAGGTGACACAAGGACCAAAGAAAATGTTCATAAATCATTTTGCTATTGTGCAGCCTATTCAGCCTTCGGAACCTAAAGGGTTACAATGCATCTGTGAAAAGAAGCCCTTTTAACGGATGAATCGATTTATTATTTATCATTTTCTTTCTCTTCCTACGTTTACGAATTGACTTTCCATATCATAGATCTTGGCATAATTTTCTTTCTTTTTATCTCTTGTCAATTCTATATTTGTGATATTCTATAGCTTTCCCTATCGGTTCATCTAACTTCGTTCGTTTTACATTTCTTTTCCTTTCTTACTTGTATTTTCTTTCTTTCATTTTTCTTTGTTTCTGTCTTTGTTTTTTTTCTTCTTTGTTTCATTTCGTCTTTCTTTCTTTTTTCTCCTGTCTCAATATTATTTTATTTCTGATCTATTCGGTTCAACATTTTCCGTAATTTTTCGATTTGTGTTTTTTCTTTATTTCTTTTCCTGTTTTCCTTTTCTTTCTTTCTTTCTTTCTTTCTTTCTTTCTTTCTTTCTTTCTTTCTTTCCTTTTCCCCTATTTCATTCTTATTTTGTTTCTCATCCAGTTCAATCTCATTCCTTTCTTCTTCGATTTGTTTTCCTCATTTTTCTTTTGTTTAGTTTTCTGTGTCTGTTTGACTTTTAATTATTTTTATGGTTTCTTTGATATTTATTTTATTTGTTTCATTATTTTTCTTTATATATTACCTATTTTACTTTCTTTTTTTCTTTCATTCCTCTTAAGTGTTTATTTCATTCATTGATTCTTTGTCATTTTCTTACCTTCTTCTTTTGTTTTTTTCTTCATTATTCACCCTCCCGTTCTTTCCAATCAAAATGCTACTCATTTACAATTCCCAAATAACTGTGCGACCGAAATTCAAAAAACGATGAATTATTTCGCAAGTTTAATGGCAGTCGTCAAATTACAATGTCTTTAACTTAATGCTTCCTCTATCATCAGATATGACTCTAAATAGATCGTGAATGCATTCACAAAAAATCTCCAACGTAATTTCAGTAGACATAAATCTATAATATATGTGCAAAATAGAGATTTAATCATAATGACGTAAATACAGTTACTTAATGTAGAGTAACGCAAAAGTAACGCAGATTTCACGAAATTTTTTTAGTATTTATAATTTATACATTTAAAATTTAATTAAATTTTGACAGCTCGTGGAACATATATTTAGGTAATTAGTCAAGGAATCAGATATTATTTAAATCTTCAAAAAAGTATCACACAAAAAAAACCGATATGCATAAACTTAAAATTTTACAAATTATTTTTTCATTTATAAAATATTATATATATATATATATATATATATATATATATATATATTGTCTGTGTGTATGTATATGTCTGTGTCTGTGTCTGTGTCTGAGTCTGTATCCGTTATCTATAGACTCCAAAACGGCTGAACCGATTTTCTTGAAAATTTACACAGTTATACTGCGAGTGTTCTTAGCTAGGTTTTGTGTCGAGATAATCCCGATAAATATCGAAAATTAATAAGCGATAAAATCGGGTTATAGAAGGAGTGGTCCGATTTTAATCAAATTTGATACACTCATACACAAATACATAAGAAACTGTATTCAGAAGTTTCAAGGTTGTAGTTCTTACAATAGTGCAGAAAATTGATGATATATATATATATATATATATATATATATATATATATATATATATAAAAAGCAAGATGTTTGTGTGTGTGTGTGTGTGCGCGTGTGTTTATCTACCTGTATGTCTATATTTTTGTAAGCCTTTTTATTTTAGTTTGTGCTCCGGTTTTGGCTCTAAGTAGGTATAATTGTAGTTCTTAGTCTCAGCCATGATACCATTTAATCAGAGGCCTTATTTAATCTTCAAAATTCAGTTTACGACGAAAAAACTTATTTGATATCGATACCAGGAAATCAAAATTTGACTTACATCCATTCATTTTTCTTTCAGTCTACGGTTTCGCTTTAACTGGTAACAACTTCGTGCCAACGTCCAAAGGGTCTGAGCTTCAGGATCATAGATTAGTTTTAAAGCTTTCATTACACCCGAACGCCGGGGTATACTGCTAGTCACAGGATAAAAGAGACATGAACAGGACGGGGACGTTGAAAATTTATAAACAAATCTCAGTTATAATTTTAACTTCATCCTATCGTTTTGCTGATTCTAAATCGAGTTGAAAAGAAAGAGATACAAAAAGTAAAGTCTAGCAGGGGATTATAAGATCATAGAAAAGTTTTTTCTAGCTGAATAACAATGCCCTGAATAAAGCCGTGTGTGTGTGTTTATATAAATCATACTAAAAGCAACGGTAAAAATTAATCAATCACACACACACACACACACACACACACACACACACACACACATAATATGAACTCCTGTTCCTGCCCTTCCTAAATATACCATTTCAACACCCTGTAACCACGCAACTACCAGCTCTGTCCTTTTCCACTTTGTGACCGTTGTTAACCTAAAACCCCTCCACACTCTAACCCTGGGCCTTCGCCATTTGGAAAATACAATGTCGCTGACGTGACGTAGATTCTTTATTAGAGATCCTATGTCGAAATGTACATCCGACACCTTTGAATTTTGAAAGTCTTCTCTAATTTAATATATATATATATATATATATGTGTGTGTGTGTGTGTGTGTGGTGTGTGTGTGTGTGTGTGTGTGTGTGTGTGTGTGTGTGTGTACTAGAATATTCTAAATTAGGATGGGTTTATTTTAAGAACGTTCAGGGTTGACTTTATGATTATTTTAGGAAAGATGAAAAAGGATGCCGCCATTTCTTTTCTGCCAACCGACCTATAAACATTCCCAAAATTGGGAAAAGTAACATAATTGATCAAAACCTCAGTAAACGTATTGTTGACCTTCATACAATTGGACTTGATTATAGTCAGTTAAATGCATCATTGAGATCAGCTGGTACGATAGTTCGTCACTGGAATATATGTAATTTCGTTCTTGTCAAAAAATGTCTGGTGGTTCTAGAAAAATAACATAACTTACAGCAAGATAATTGGCGACAAAAAGTTGTGAACGAGCCTGGAGTTACGCAAAAAAGATTCTTCATGAAAGTATTAAATTTTTAAAATTGGTCTAAAAAACTGTACCTTCGATGACACGCTATTGTCTCTCTCTTTCCATGATCCATGATGTATGTATATATATATATATATATATATATATATATATATATATATATATATATATATATATATATATATCTTCGGATGACTATTTACGCTCACACTCCTTGGTTGAGCAGTCTGGAAGAATGGTAGATTTTGAAAAAACAGTAGCTACTCTAGCATCTACGCATCGCTCATTCACTAATGAATTATAGCACTCTGGCCACTGGTATGATACCTACGCTAAAAGTCTTCCCCCTTCTACCGAGCGCCCTTAGCTAACAGGTTGAATCACCGACTGACGCCAATTCAGTCGGGTTTTAAACCTGTGTTAAAAAGCAATGTCTAAACATATTGACAAGCTGCGAAGCAGATCTGTCTGCGGACGACTATATATATATATATATATATACGCACTAACCACGAAAATTATTAGACCACCAATGATGTATTTCATACTATTTGTTAGTATTTATTGCCTAGTAAATAATTGTAAATGAATATAGAATGGTTCTTATGTTAAAACTGCACAATTATATGTGCATCAAATGAATTTATAAATATTTACCTATACTGCAGTTTTATCAATGAAAGATTGAAGAAAATTTAGGGTGAACTTCATGTTTGCTTCTGTGCCTTGTAAAATTTTGCAAAGCAATAATAACAAAAGAACCATTCTATTTTCATATATATATATATATATATATATATATATATATATAAAATTTATATAGATAGATAGATAGATATACAGACAGATAGATAGATAGTGCGAGCGAGAGAGAGAGAGAGAGAGAGAGAGAGATAGAAAATAAGTAGATAGATACATAATGACTTTTATTAAAATAGCGAGGAGAAATATAATATCAGGTTATTTTGAAGCCAGATTTATTTCACAGTGAAATTTGCCGTTGGAAAATTAAATTAAATACAAATATTGGCAAATAGAATTATTTGACAGTAAATATATTAACTGCGTTATTTCAAAATACTACATCAATTTACACTTCATAATATCGGACATAATTATGAGGAGTTATCAAATATTATTGAAAACCTTCGGAAATTTTATAAAATTTTTTCCGTTGTTATGAAATTGGTATAGAAATTAATCTTTTCACGCCAAACAAGAGATTAAAGCTATTAAAATATAAGGAATTACTGAGTGTGATAGAATATTAGTAAATAGACTTTAAGGAAAGAAAACAATAAATGGACATGAATTAAGAATAGAGAAGGTAATGATTGATATTACATTAATTTCTTGAAGATCAAACTTGACTTGATTGCAAGAAGCCGAATGTTCTACAGATGAGAAATGCAGGGAGAATCAAATTTAACAAAGAACCCACGGTTAAATATTTTGAAAAATGAAGCTACCTTGTCGCCAATCTAATACTGCGCTCTTAAATTCATTAATATAGTTAGCGTAAAAATAAGTTTATTAGAATAATTACCATGACAATAATTACCATGAAAATACTTATGGAAAAGGAACAAAAAAACTACCGTGAATGTGAGTGATCCGGAAATGCCAGGACCGGATCAATAACACAGCATATGTCGTTTTTATTCTATTATGAAAATCGTAATCTATAACAGATGCAACCGATTTGATGTCGTTACAATATTCAAAGCAAAGTTGAATGATTTATGAATGCATTAGTTTCTATCGGAAAACTCTCTCGCAGGTTCTAAAGAACCAAATTTCAAAATAATATTTCCATTTTATTTCAGCGGAAAAGTTTAGCCGAAGAAGGTGGTATTAGTCACTCTCCCCAATTAGATCTACTATTAAAACTGGAGTAAATAGGGATATCATCATGCTAGATAACTAGATATCACCCCAAACAAGGAGAAATCGCCACTGATGCGCAGGTGGCTACGTGAGAAGGAAAAGATTGGAAAAGAGAAAAAGCGGAAACCACATCCTAACCAGGAAACAAGGGATGAGCCTCTTCACCTGTTCAATAGAGGTGGGTGGAGTGTGAACCGGGCGATAGTCTAATCTATCTACTCCAATTGAAAAAAATAAAATCAGAAAAAAAGATTGAAATGATTGGAAAAGAGAAAAACCGGAAACCATATCGTAACCAGGAAATAAGGGGTGAGCCTCTTCACCTGTTCAATAGACGTGGGTGGAGTGTGAACCGGGCGATAGTTTGGTCTATCTACTCCAATTGAAAAAAATATGACATTAGGAATGTTCTTAATTAATATCAGTAAAAATGTTGGTCCAGGGATAGAGTCCTACGTTAACACAAACAAATATAGATGTGTGGGTGTTTAGGATAATTTTCATTTCGCGATTTGATACGAAAGACTGAAGCAGTAAAAAATATTATCCAGAAATACTATAGCCTTTCATTTTTTGACGTAAATCATCATGCCAATCATTGTCAAATGCCTTTGAGATATTCAAATTAACAGCCCCAACTTCACCGTTTTTACCTAAAGCTCGATATATTATTTAAGCAAAAACCATTGATATATCACCAGTCGACCTAGAAATAGGAAGACCATATTGCGTATCTAAAAGAAGATCCTGTAAGGTGAGATACTTAAACAACTCCAATTAGATTAGAGATTGTCGTAGTTTGCCTAAAAAGTTAACATGGTTTAGACCGATAGAAGGAACAGACGGTCCTCATGAATTCTTAAAGAATGGGGCTACAGGAAAGGGTTTCCAAAAATCAGGAAAGCAAGAATCAGTAACGCATTTATTGTAAGGGTCAAAAAGTACAAGAACCATTTGAAAATCATCAAGTACACATCACGTAAACACATTTTTAGAGGCCTGGTTAAGTGATAAGAGAATAAACGATGGACGGTGTTATATGGATATCAGGCAAAAGAGACTCAATTCTAAGTTCAAAGTTAGGCAAAGATATTCCTATTAACAAGACTTTATTTTCGGTAACTAGCGTACAAAGTGTGATTTATTTCATAACTTTTCTCAAGACACCATTCAAATTGATATTTTGAACATTCTTCTGGAAAATGGAAAAAGAAACTGACCTTTTACTATTCCTTTTCGTAATATTTACGGTGACGGCCAAAATATGCCATGGCCATAATGTAAAGAGGTTATGTACAAATATAGTTGGTAAATCTCTCCCTCTTTACTCCATTAATTGTCTCCTTTATCTCTTTATATTTCTCTCTCAAACTTATATATATATATATATATATATATATAGAGAGAGAGAGAGAGAGAGATTGATTGTCTTTTACCTATGATTAAAAGTACACTGACGCCTACACACGCTTATCTATTATCTATCTATCTATCTATCTATCTATAGAAAGAGAGATAGATAGATAGAGAGATAGATAGATAGATAGATATTAATAGACTAAGATAGATAGATAGATAGATAGATAGATAGATAGAAACAGAATGATATATATATATATATATTTATATATATATATATATATATATAGAGAGAGAGAGAGAGAGAGATTGATTGTCCTTTGCCTATGATTAAACGTACACTGACGCCTACACGCACGCTTATATAGATAGATAGATAGATAGATAGATAGATAGATAGATATGCAACCAAATAACATAGATTAGACAGACAGACAGATAGATAGATAGATAGATAGATAGATAGATAGATAGAAAGATAGATAGATAGATAGATTGATATGCAACCAAATAACCTAGATAGATAGATAGATAGATAGATAGACAGACAGACAGACAGTCAGACAGATAGTCAGATAGATAGATAGATAGATAGATAGATAGATAGATAGATAGATAGATAGATATGCAACCAAATAACATAGATAGATAGATAGACAGACAGACAAACGGACAGACAGACAGATAGATAGATAAGTTGTGATGACCTATAAATAAAATATTCTTTTTTTTCAGTAATTCTTTGATAAAAAATATATTTTAGCAAGAGATTTTTTTGTCGTCAACTGTATGTATCAACCCAGGAAAATGTAAATCGCGCAACATAAGCGCTAATGGGTTGTAATTTTCCCTTTTTTTATTTGATCAGATCATTTCTGTCCGAATAAGCTACATTAGAATATTTCAACACAACAGGTTCGAATCCTGTCGAATGACACATATTTTCGTAACAAAACTTTATCGTAAATAACCAGGCCGGTAGAATAAATAAATATATATATATACTGTTTAATTATAAACAAAATATCTACTTAAATACGAGTACCAAAATAATGTTCAAACAAATAATTTCAAATTGTCGGTTGTTTGTAGCCATTTCGTTAATTTCCGTAATATATATATATTTCATGCAGTAAGTTAGTGAAAGAGTTTGGTCAACATACAGAGAGTTCTTTGTTAAAATGTAACTAATGTCCATTACCAAACTTTTGACAAGAACAATTCTAATAAAGCATATACGTATAAATACTTTTCAGAAATTACTCAAGAAAGAAATGCGTAATTATGGCGAAATGATCGATTTGAACTGGTATGAATACTTAATTTATTTGAGATAAATATTAGAATAATCCATGTTATTTATTGGGAGAAAACTACTTACCGATAAAAAAATTAATGGTATAAATATACTAAAATGAAAATGACTAAATGACAGGGAAATTTTCTCATCTTATTTAATCATTGCATCAACCCATCAGAATATGATTAGCAGGCTTACTGGATCATGGTGACGGCATCGTTTGAAATACTTTATCTGTGCATGAAATGGTGTCCTCTAGCAGCATAATGCTTTAAGAAACATATTAAAAAATCTAATTTAAGTATGGTTCAATGAGAGGTTGCAATACTGAAGAGCGGTTCAAAAATAACCATTAGAATCATAAATATAGATTGGAGGGTTCATCAGAATGGCTTAAAATCAAGATTATTCTTGGAAAATAACCCCAATGTCAAATATTTTCAAAGTAAAATTTATTTAAAGCAAAACAATGAATAATGTGTCTATCATTATCCAAACGTAGTAAAAAAATATTCAACATTTGTGAAGCATGTTCGTGCTGAGCTGACTTGTTTGAAACAATTAAAGGCAGCCTGTTTCTGACAAGAAAACGTATATTCGTGCTTGCAACAAAAGACATTTTCTTCTTGAGCAACACATGTAAGTTTAAGTGTTATACTCTGCGTTTTTATGAACCTACTTTTACAAAAATGTAAGATAAAACAATAATTTCACTCTGCCTGCAAAAAGAACAAAGCCTCGTAACTTATATTAGCTCTTCCCCTCACAGTGAAATTTGGGAATGACTGGCATTTATCATCGAATATTTTCAAAATCAATTTTGATTTCGTTAGTCACAAACAAATATTTCAACGATACTCGATAATGTATTGGTAGCTATCATATCTCTACAGTAAATGAAAGAAAAGTTATCTTTCCACATATACATTCGTATTCAACTCTAAAATATTATTCTATAATTTTCGTTTAGGATAAATATAATCATGGCTTTCCTCACATTTTTGTTTTAATTATCTATAGATTATCATTAAAAGTAGTTTTATGTTGTTTACGTCATGGTTTTCAGTCCTGAGTTTTCTTTTACATTCCTCTCTGTTATTTAACCCATAGATGGTAGAAACGTAGAGTGATGTCTTTTCCAAAAGCAGATACCCATAAATGAACCAAATAGTGTTCGAATAATTAGATCGATTGCACTTTCTCCTAACATCTTTTGTATAACCAAACTTACAAACAGAACTGATATTATTTATAAACTGTACCCTTTCTTCTCAGAATAATGATCACGATACTTATTCTGTTTGTTTCCATCTGTTTCTCGGATAAACATATATATGTGGATCTATAAGAATTTTTCCTATCTATCTATCTATCTATCTATCTATCTATCTATCTATCTATCTATCTATCTATCTACTCTATCTCACTCTATCTATCTATCTATCTATCTATCTATCTATCTATCTATCTATCTACTCTGTCCCCTATCTATCTCATCTGTTCCCCTATCTATCTATCTATCTATCTATCTATCTATCTATCTATCTATCTATCTATCTCTCTGTTCCCCTATCTATCTATCTATCTATCTATCTATCTATCTATCTATCTATCTATCTACTCTGTTCCCCTATCTATCTATCTATCTATCTATCTATCTATCTATATATATATATATATATATATATA
>JBBBDQ010000567.1:1785000-1798326 GCA_037127315.1 Ascarosepion bandense | reverse complement strand
ATAAAACAGATATGTTGACACTAGTTCAAACAAATAGTTAAAAACAAAACCTACACCAATTCAAGAAGTTGCGTTAACTGAGCTTGATATACCAGAAAGATTTTATAAATTCTAACCTAGAGCAGTACCTGCATTTATTACGAAAAAGGTATACTGGAAAGTATCTTTTGAAGAGAACAAGTTAAAGTCTCCATAGACATCGTTTCTATTACAATGCAATGTTTGCGAGAAAAATATCACATAATGACAAATGCGTGACACCAGCAATAACATAATATTTGGTAATAATAACAGGATGTATATTATATATATAATTTTAGAACTAAGCATCCATGAAGTAAATTTAGAAAAATATATTTTAAAAAATATGGCGTAAAATTATATAGTTTATCCCAACTTTCAATCGTAATGTTTTAAAGAATATAGGAATAATTAATTCATAAGCACTATAATCATTAACCAAAACTAAAAAAATATTTTTAGCAAAATTAATGTTCAGATAAGCTATTATTACTTTACAAACATCGATAGAACGCTATCCCAATATTGACATATTATATGAAAGACATTCATCTCCAACGTAGATAACAGAATCAATTAAAAAGTAAACAAATGCAACAGTCGAAAAAATATGAACTGTTCCTTAAACAGCCAATGAATGACTGACAATACTGTACACAGAGCTAGCATACATTCCGGGAAACATGTGAAGTTTTACTTTGGTTTCAGTGAAATCCATTTGGAATTTCGTTTCTAACTTCATCGAATGAATTTAGGCAATGTAAGGTGTGGTGAATACGGAATTAGAATTGACCCAGAATTTTAAAAAAAAAGACAAAACCAAATTTCCGATGTTAAATAAATTTTCTAACCAATGAATGGAAGCAATTTGCAAAACTGATAGAAAGGTTAACAAGCCTACATGAAAAAATCTTTTCGCTATAAAAGAAAGAAGGAAAGTAGAATCAGTCAGTGAGATGAGAGCAGAAATTTGTGATGATAACGCCAAGAGGTGAGAAAAAAAATCAAACTATTGGCCCGGACATAAGGTCACGTCACACATTTGTTCTCTTTCTTCTCGTGTGCTAATTTCCTTTACCTCTTTTTTTCCTTTTCACCATTGTAGCAGTCAACAAAGAAGACAACAATCACAACAGCAACAACAACAACAAGATACCTCAACTGACTCTTAAAGATTAACATAAGGATGAGTACAATTTTCTTTGTGGCTTTACCTTCCTTTTCACTTTCTCGCCAGCCATACAAAAAGAAAAAGATGCGAGCTTTTATTAAACACATTCGCTACATAAAATTAGAAATCTGGATTCACTTAATTACGTACTACAACTGTACGTTCTTATTGAACATTTCACTCCAAGAAATTGATGTTATTCTTTTCTGTTAATAAATATCTACCTTAAAATACAAACGAAATACATTTATTCTTTCAACATTCTTATGATATTTATAAAGTTGTGAGGATTGTCGGGCAAGTTTGTGAATTGGTCTTGTCCCTATTTCAAAGTTTCATAAACAGCACTTCTGGTAATTCAAGAATGGTGGTAACACACAAGCACACACTTAAACGCACATGCACACGCAGACCCCCCCCCCACACACACATATATATATATATATATACATATATATATATTGCTTTCGTAATTAAACTCCATATGATACAGTGATTTTAAATTCCAGCTAAAATAATGTTCCGTTTGTAAGGTTTTCTTCGTGTTTATACTTTTATAATTAATCAACGTTTTTCGTAATTGAAATGATAGTTGAACAGGTTACGAAATGTTCGGGAACAATCTCCCTATATTATTTTCAACATTTTTGTAGTTGATATAGATTTTAGTGGTATTTTGTTTTTTACTAAAGGTTTTATTTGATCTGGGACATAAATTATTTTCTGAAAACCGACCTAGATTTAGTTTAATGCCGTCTAGGACTGATAAAGTCTTTATAAATAATAATGTTGAACTCATACGGCCGATATTTATTTACTCGATCAAAAAGAGAGGAAATAGTATATTTGATGATTTAGGTTACTTCAGCATTTTAATGAATCGCGCAGGAGAGATTAGGCTGATAGTTGAAACGGTTGAAATGCATAAAAACATTTTTAGGGACTAAGTAGCCAATGATTATAACGATGGAGTACTGATAAGGAGCAGCCAAGACCATATCACTTGACTAAGCAGTAATATTTCATTAAAATCTGAAACTCCAAATTTGATGAGAAAAAGTGATGAAAAAATAAAACAATCAAATGTTTAGGATTCTTTATATTTTAGCAGTTTAAAACTTTATGTTGTTCTTTTACTGGTATACCATTTGTATGCACACTAATGTTGTTCTTGAAAATTCCATCAAGGAATGAATAAATAAGAGAAACAAACAAACGTTTACACTAAATTGCATTTAAATAATTTGAAATGAAGTATATTTTTCCTTTCTCTCCAGTTCGTTATTTTTTTCCTCTTACAAAATAATGAAAAATAGAAAAATAGAAAGATAAAAAAACCTGGATTTAACTGAAGGAAAAAAAATAAATGTAAATACAAAAGATAAGAAGAAAGGGAAAAAAATTTTAAAAAAATAAAAAAAGAAGAAGAAAAGAAGGAGGAAGAGCAGGAGGAGGAAGAAAAAAATGAAATGAAAAAAAGGAAGGAAATGGTAGCAGTAATGAAAGCATCATGAAAATATAATAATAATAATAATAATAATAATAATAATAATAATAATAATAATAATAATAATCCAGCACCGGTTACAGAAATAGAAGATGTAACCATTCTATGGGATTACACCATCTACACAGACAGAAAAATTGAAGCAAACAGGCCAGACATTATTGTTAAAAACCAGAAGGAGAAAACTTGTCTATTAATTGATATGGCTTGTCCAGCGGATTGTAACATAGCAATCAAGGAATTTGAAAAACTGTCAAAATATAAAGACCTGGAAATTGAAATAGAAAAAATGTGGAAATTGAAAACAAGAGTTCTGCCAGTGATAGTAGGTGCACTTGGAATGATAAAAAATGGAACAAAACAACACATTGAAAGAATCCCTGGAAACCCCAGCTTAAGAGACATACAAAAAATTGTCTTATTAAGTACAGCCCACACACTAAGGAAAACTTTATCTATGTAATGCTGGAGATGATAGGGAAGATAGAAAAACATGAAATGGAGTCATAACAACACGCCACTACCTGCCTTAGGTCTCCCCGCAGACTTGGTTGGTAGTGAGACCAAAGCAGAAATCGAAATATGATGAAAAATGACATAATAATAATAATAATAAGCTGAAACTCATGAAATTAAAAGAATTGTAACAAGAAGAGTCGAATCAACAAAATATGAAAAGGAACCGGAATCAGAAATAAAAAGTAATAACATCAAACAAGTCACAGGTCATAATGTAGAAAACGTGAAACACGCAAATCACTGCGAAGATAATGATGTAAGTTTAAAAGTGCTGGAAAGGTGTGATCTGAGTCTGAGTCAGTTAAAAGACAAAAATAAAACGAGTTCAGAACACATCGAACATAATTATTTGACGGAAAATAAGAACAATATACAGGAAGCCAATATAGAAATAAAAAACCAGCTAAGTCAAATACAAAGTATTACAATAGAGGAACGTGAACAGCTCCCAAAATTCCAACCAACAAAACAATACCTCCGAACTATTAAATTGTACAATGCAGCACTGAAATCAATACTGGATGAAGACCCGAATACAAATCTTAACGAAGTAATATATGCATCAGCAACAGCAGCAACAAAAAAATTAAATATCAAAATAAAAACAAGGCAGACTCGCAGACGTGAAGATCCACCTGGGAAAAGAAAAATAGAAAAAGACATCGAAAAGCTTAGAAGTGAACTGTCAGTACTGGATGAACTGAGTAGAGGAATAAATGTAAGAACTAGGAAAAGAAGAGCCAAAAAAAATATAACATCAGGAATGAAAATGACGTCTTATCAAATAAAGAAAACATAAAGCAAAAAATCCAACTGAAGGCTCAAAGAATAAGACGCTATGAAAAAAGAGCAAGATTTTACAGACAAAATAAGATTTTTCAAACTGATACAAAGAGATTTTACAGGGAAATAGGTAAAAAAAGAATTGAAGTGACAGTACCCCCCAGAATGGAAGAAGTCACACAGTTCTGGGAAAAGATATGGGCTTGCCCTAAAGAACTTAGCAAGGAAGTACACTGGATTACGCAGGAGATAGAACGAATGAAAAATAAACCCGAACAGACACGGTCTGGAATTACAGAAGATGATGTTAAATTTGCACTAAAAAAAGCACACAATTGGAAATTCCCAGGTATAGATAAAATTCCTAACTTTTGGCTATATTATTTAAATGCAGCACATAAAAACTAGCCAAAGAACTTCAAGAAATGGTTGACGATCCCACTAAAATTCCTACATGGATGACCAAAGGAATTACATTTCTTCTACCCAAGAATGGTGACACAAACAACCCGAAAAACTACAGACCAATTACATGTCTTCCGACAACATATAAACTATTAACATCTATTTTAACAAAACAGACATATTTATTCTTAGAAAGAAATAACATGATACCGCTTGAACAAAAAGGGTGCAAACGTGGCTGTTATAGTTGTAAAGACCAATTGCTAATTAACAGAATGATCCAGGAAAACTGCTACAGTACAAAGAAAAATCTTAGTACAGCCTGGATAGACTATCGAAAGGCATTCGATAGTGTGCCACATGACTGGATTTTAAAGACTTTAAATATATACAAGATATCGCCCGTCATCATCAATGTCATCAAACAGTGCATGTCTATATGGAAAACAACCCTTTATCTCAATCATATAAATGGAACCTACAAGTCTGATGAAATAAACATCAAAAGACGTATATTTCAAGGTGATTCTTTATCTCCATTACTATTCTGCATATCATTAATAGCACTAACCAGTCAACTTAATAAGACAGAATGTGGTTATAAAATAGGCCAAAAGAAAATAAGCCATCTATTTTACATGGATGACTTAAAGTTATATGCTAAGAATGATAATGAGCTGGAAGGTCTTCTGCAAACTATAAAATGCTTCAGCGAAGACATTGGAATGAAATTTAATTTGAATAAATGTGCTAAAGCTACAGTTTTACGTGGATCAATACAAGAAACATCCTCAATTAGCCTAGACCCTGCTGTTTCAATAAAAGAATTGAAACCAGAAGAAGCTTATAAATACCTAGGTGTAAATGAGAGCGAAATCATTCACCATAAAAAAATGAAAGAAATAGTGCGTAAAGAGTACTATAGAAGGCTACGAATGATATTAAAAACTGAATTAAATTCACAGAACAGAGTTATTGCCATTAATAGCCTTGCAATCCCAGTTGTCCAATATAGCTTTAACATCTTAAACTGAAACTCTAAACGACATCAGGCGAATGGATGCTAAAACAAGAAAGCTTCTTTCTAAGCATAAGATGCATCATCCAAAGGCTGATGTAGACCGTCTATACATACCCCGTAAAGAAGGTGGAAGGGGTCTTATTCAGCTGGAATTGTCATACAAGACAACAACTATTGGCTTACTAACATACATAGAAACAACAAAGGATTGGATGATACAATTAGTAAGGCAACATGAAGAAAGAAAGAAAAAATATTCAATAATAAAAGAAGGCAGTAAATACAAACAAGATTTACAGTTAGTAGATTCTGTAGAAAAGCAAAACAGAAGCCAAGAACCAACTATTGCGGCAAAAAATATGAAAATGAAAGCCAAAGATAAAGCTCTTGAAAAGATGAAACAGCGCTGGCAAGACAAACCTCTGCATGGCCAATATCCAGTACGTGCCAATAAATCCAATGTTGACAAAGTTAATACTCATCGATGGTTACGTGCATCTGGATTAAAGTCTGAAACTGAAGGATTTATACTTGCAGCACAAGACCAAAATCTTTTCACGAGAAACTTTCAGGCAAATTTTATGCATAATAATATGGATCCAAAATGCAGGTTTTGTGATAAACACCAAGAAACAATAGACCACCTAATCTCAGACTGTTCTGTGCTTGCCCCAAACGAATATAAAAATCGCCACGATAGAGTTGGGCAATATTTACATTGGACAATGTGCAAACATTATGGAAAAGCTGTAAACAAACACTGGTATGAACATCATCCAGCACCGGTTACAGAAATAGAAGATGTAACCATTCTATGGGATTACACCATCTACACAGACAGAAAAATTGAGGCAAACAGGCCAGACATTATTGTTAAAAACCAGAAGGAGAAAACTTGTCTATTAATTGATATGGCTTGTCCAGCGGATTGTAACATAGCAATCAAGGAATTTGAAAAACTGTCAAAATATAAAGACCTGGAAATTGAAATAGAAAAAAATGTGGAAATTGAAAACAAGAGTTGTGCCAGTGATAGCAGGTGCACTTGGAATGATAAAAAATGGAACAAAACAACACATTGAAAGAATCCCTGGAAACCCCAGCTTAAGAGACATACAAAAAATTGTCTTATTAAGTACAGCCCACACACTAAGGAAAACTTTATCTATGTAATGCTGAGGATGATAGGGAAGATAGAAAAACATGAAATGGAGCCATAACAACACGCCACTACCTGCCTTAGGCCTCCCCGCAGACTTGGTTGGTAGTGAGACCAAAGCAGAAATCGAAATATGATGAAAAATAACATAATAATACTAGGTTTTGTGATAAACACCAAGAAACAATAGACCACCTAATCTCAGGCTGTTCTGTGCTTGCTCCAAATGAATATAAAAATCGCCACGATAGAGTTGGGCAATATTTACATTGGACAATGTGCAAACATTATGGAAAATCTGTAAACAAACACTGGTATGAACATCACCCAGCACCGGTTACAGAAATAGAAGATGTAACAATTCTAATAAAAAAGGAACAAAACAACACATTTAAAGGATCCCTCTAAACCCCAGCTTAAAAGATATACAAAAAATTGTCTTGTTAAGTACAGCCTACACACTAAAGAAAACTTTTTCTATGTAACGCTACAGATGTTAACGGAGATATAAAAACATGAAATGGAGTCCTAACAACACTGCGCGACCTGCATTATGTCTTCCCGCAGACTTGGTTGGTAGTGCGACCATAGCAGAAATAAAATAGGATGAAAAATGACAACATCATAATAATAATTATGATGATGATGATGATGAGGATGATGATGATGATGACAAACAGAAAAAAAACATAAACGACAAAAGGAACAATACTGGATTCAGAAGATGTATTAAATGAAAGAAGATGGCAAAAAAGATCATTTTCTTTACTAAACAAATATCAAAATTATGAACGAAATACTTTGGCGCGGTTACACAAAGAACATCTGAATGAAAATAGAATAACTAATATTTTCCAAAAAGAGAATAATTAATAGACCAGTTATATACTGTATACTTATGTTTCGGTATATTCTTCTTGTTTACAGTCTTGCAGGTTTTCTCTCGAAAATGCAACTGAGCCAGCCTGATAAAACTAACAAGCTCCGCATCAGTATACTATAACAGCGCATCTAACACGAAACCCACTATTAACATTACAAAAAATATTATAAGTCTTGGCAATTGCCAGAGCATAAATCATTTCATCATTGAACTCCTTTTTCTGGATATGACGATCTAAGCACAAAGATATACTGTCTCTTCTGTAAACGATTTTCATTCAACCAGAAATTTAAAATAAACAGTCTTCTGCATGAAAGAAAATATTGTTTTATTTTATGTATAAATTTGATTTCTGTGAAGAAAAAAATACTAAAGAAACCTCGTAAATCACTTTCAATATACACATTTCCTAGACGCTCTGTTAACTTTGTCATAATATCTTTACCATCTGTTTTTAGAAAGACGAATATTTAGCATTTATTCTCAAGCTTAGACGAATTTTGTTTTAATTAATTACATTATTTCAATAAAAACAGATATTATCAATTTCTTTTCATTTTTTCATTATAAATATAATATCTTAATAATAATAATAATAATAATAATAATAATAATAATTATTATTATTATTATTATTATTATTATTATTATTATTATTATTATATAAATAAAGTATTTTCACTAGGAACATTCAGGAAAATATTATACATAAAAATGTAGATCCAAAATGCAGGTTCTGTGATAAATACCAAGAAACAATAGATCACCCTAACTCCAGATGTTCTGTACTTGCCCCAAATGAATATAAAAAAAAACGTCACGATAGAGTGGGGCAATATTTACATTGGACAATATGCTAATACTATGGAAAATAAATGTAAACAAACATTGGTATGAACATCACCCAGCACCGGTCAGAGAAATAAATGGTGTCACAATTCTATGGGATTACACGATCTACACAGACAGAAAAAATGAAGCAAATAGGCCGTACATTATTGTTAAATACCAGAAAAAAAACTTGCCAATTAATTGATATGGCTTGTCCAGTGGATTGTAACATATCAACCAAGGAATTCGAAAAACTGTCAATATATAAATACCTGGAAAGTAAAATTGAAAAAATGTGGAAATTGAAAACAAGAGTTGTGCCAGTGATAGTATGTGCATCTGGAATGATAAAAATGTAACAAAACAACACATGGAAATTATCCCCGGAAAATCCCAGCTGAAGAGATAAACAAAAAATTGTCTTGTTAAGTACAGCACGCATATTAAGGTGACCTTTGTCTATGTAACCCTAGGGATATTAGGGAGATATGAAAAAACATGAAATGGAGTCATATTATTATTATTATTATTATTATTATTATTATTATTATTATTATTGCAGTTACAGCCTTTATGAGTAATATAACTTATTTAATTTCACTATCAATGCTATTATAATTTTGGCTAATAAAACATTATTAATATCTTAATGTGGTGAATATTGATCACAGTGAAAAAGTCTCTAAATGATTGCAAGAAACGTTAGATATAATCAAAATGAAATCTAATATTTTTCAATCTAATTTAGTAGACTTATGTATATGACAGGGTAAATATTGCTCTTTAAAGATATAATCAAAAGATGATATAATGTTTTGTTTAAAGTGACACAACATTGACTATTAATGTCAGAAGCATGATAGTTGTAACCATCTGTCAACTTCTATCTTTGATTGCATTCAAAATCATTTATAAGATAGTTTCGGGAAAACACTGCAAATTATTTTTCAGATAAGTATTGTCCGATAGAATATCACTTCTCTATCGCTAGTTTCATGGAAAATATTCCGACGGCCTAAATTATTTCATTACTCCATTTAACACTTTTAAAGCAATATCATGCTTACATAGAGTTGAAATAACTTAATTTCCCACGAATTCAGATTATAAAGTGTTAGGTACATGCAAACAACATTTTCACGGGAACTGTTATTTTATTCTACTAACTAACTTGTGAATGCATTCTTCAATAATATTGGGTTGTAGAAGACGCGTGGGATGCTGCTGATTACACTCTCGAATATGGGATTTGAAAACTGATTAATGTTGTGTTAATATGTGAGTCCCCAAGAAGTGTACGTTGAAAAGTTTATGATATCATTTATCTAAATGACATATCTACGTCAAAATTAAATGAGTGGACCAATTTCCGGACAAATAAAGAAATAAAAGGTAAATCTGGAAAGAAAAAGGGTGACATATACAAGAAAAAATAACTACGGTATAAACTGATTTTAAAAAAGTTTTAAACAGAAATGATCAGTCGCAAATCAGCGGCAGGAAACTGAAATATTTTAATTGTATCAATGCAAAATTATAGCACAACACAACAACAAATATCACTTCTATGTAGAGAATATCAGAAGTACTGGTTTGTCTTATAAGTGACTACAGCTAAATTTCCAAAAGAGACGATTATAATAAAGAAACGGTTTGAATAAGTAACTCCCTAAGAATTATGCAAATTTGTTTGAGTTCAACCATCCAGGCATATCTCATATTAGAAGATATCAATACGATAAAAAATATAACTATTTTTTCGGTGATTTGGATTCAAACAATGCAATTAAACTTGATTCAGATAACCGACCAACGAATTGTACACAATAAAAATCAAATATATTAAATTGTGAATATTGGCATACCGAGCTGTTTAGAGAATACAGTCTGATTTTATAATACATATTCTGATTGATTTCTAATGTATTATTATAACAATTGCACAAACATATATTAAATTTTGAAAATGATTAAAGTGTATTTTTAATTAATTTCTGATTTTCCTTTCTGATTTAAAATTTAAACATTATTTTCAAATATTCTAAAGAAAGAAAGAGAGATGTGATTATATTTTTGCATGATTTCAAGCTTGATAAAATGCTGGACAATTAGTGAGCACTCTTTTCTGAAATTCCACAGTTCGGATACGAGACTTGAGGATCAGTGTCATAGAGGACGTCTTTCTGCATTTATTTATTCTATGTGTTGCCGCATATAGCGTTCTCTGAATTTTAAAATATATTTGTATCAGTTAAGATTTCAATTAACTCCTTTAGGCATCCTGACTGCAAGGGCTCTTCTTAATTTTCCTTTGAACTTGCAACTTGAATTCCTTTTAATAGTTGTTGTCAGTTTTTTGCACTCATCCTCTCTCTCTCCTTCTCTCTCCTTCTCTCTATTATATCTATGTATCTATTTATCTATCTCTAATCTACGGTATTCCGTCCGTATACTTGCTTCCTTGACAGTTACAATTTCCAAGAATTTAAAAGCAAAGTCAGTTGCCATCTCTTATCTCCTTGACACGCATCCTTTCCCTAAAAACCCTTGTACCATGTTCTCCTTCCTTCCCTTTTTACTCACATGCAGCCCTCTTCAAACCAGTGTTCTCATCCCTCTCTTACCCATTCTCTGTCACTCACGTTAATTGCTCCTCTTTCTCATCACTCACCTCTTATATAACCCCATCCTCTTTCTCATCACTCACCCCTTATATAACCCCATGCGCACTAGTGGTAGTTCTGCCTTGCGTAGGGTAAAATTATTAGAAACAAAAAATTGACACTCGACATCTGAAATCAGAAATCTAAGAAACACATGTCAAAGAGTTCAATGGGTATATCGTCCATTTCTGACCTTCCCAAGAAACAAGCGTAAATGTCTTTCGCATGAACTCATTGAAAGTCAATGAGATCGACGTTATGAAGTGTATTCAATGCTGCATCTAAGAAATTCAAATAATTTATTTTTATATTGAACAATTTATTGTGATGAGAAATGGATCCTTTATGACAATCGTCGTCGATCAGCTCAATTGCTTGATCATGACGAAGGACCAAAACACTTTCCGAAACGTAACTGCACCGGCTGAAAACTATGTCGACTTTCTGATCGTTCACCATGGGCGTAAATCTATTACAATTTTCTGGAATTGAACCAAACTATCACAGCTGATGTTTGCTGCCAGCAACTAGATTAAATGAAGATTCAGTTTAGCAAAATGCAACCAGCCTCTGTTAATCGACGACATTCATTTCTGCTTCATAAAAATACAAGGCCACATGCTGACATTGCAAAAGCTCCAAAACACTTTGCCGATTCCAACAAATTCCGCTGATATTCCGCCCACTATCTAATAATTTTTTAATATCTTGAAAATATTTTATGTTATGACATTCTTTTTTTTAAAAAATACAGATATTTGGCAGTCGGCCATTGGCGTTAACGATTACAGCTCGATGTCAGAAATATATAGATTTTCAGGCTTCCTTTTTGGACCAATTTAAGCACAGTTTAAATACATTAATTCATTTATAAATTTGAATTTTATATTCTGAACATTCTAATAGCGACATTATGCGACAATACAGATCAACGCTCATCGACCGAGTTTTGATAACTGTGAGCTATGAAAATAACAGATGAATGATTATAAATCATTTCAGTTTTTCAATGACAGCCAATGAGATATTCACTTAAGACTGACACAAATTAGACCGCAACCTAAATAAAACCAGCATCAGAATCAAGTATATATAATGAAATTCTTCGATTATTTTCCATCGAAGAGGAACAAAATATTCTGGTATAAAGAATTGAAAATTTGATAAAAGATTTGATAAAAACACTTTAAAAGTTCAATATGTATAACGGGAAACTGCGTGGGAATTGAGGAACAAACAGGAACATTTAGAGAACATGCTGTTCCTCCATTTTTATAGAAGTCATTGAGATGACTTGTGCCGACATCCAAATAGGTTAATCATGATAATAATATTAAATATAACTATCGATCAATATAATATATGAAATTATCTACTTATTCTACAAAAGAATAGGGTTTAACTATTTAGATAAATATTTTTATCAATTTTTTTTAATTAAATGTCAAAGTTTTATGAACTTTAAATTCAGACAATTATTCCAATTCAGATTAACCATAACTTGCTATTGTAAAAAAAAGGAGAAAAAGAAAATGACAGAATTTATATATATATATATATATATATATATATATATTCAAAAGTCTAACGGTCAAAACGAAAGACACATTCCCTTCATTATGAATAACCCCAACCAACACCACAACAACAACGAACCAAATATAAACAGAGGATGATTCCAAACTTCCAAAGGAAGTAAGCGCTGGAGTGGCCGAGAGAAAAAGAGAGTCGAAGGACAAGTCATTTCCGAGATGACGTCAACTGATATGATAACGATTTAGTATTAACCAGATGTCAATTCTGTCCTTTCTAAAGAGAGAGAATTCTGTTTCTTTCTTCCTTGTTGTCTGTTTCTCTCCCTTAATCACTCTCGAAGAAAGAAATAAAGGATCAACCGAAAGCGGAGTTATCTGACGTATTTAAGAAGAGACCATTCACGTAATGATGAAATTGTAGTTAACGCTGACAGGTGAATGTATAAAGTCAAGAGAATCGTCTCCAAGCTTCCAGGATAGCGAAAATCGTAAGCAGGTGATCTAAACCAGAAACCTGAAGTTCACGTTATATTTTAATGGAGAGACCTTCCGATCACTTACCACCCCAAACCATATTAAAACGGTTTCAACAAAAGACAACGGATTCTAAAATCAAGTGGGAATGACGCAGAGACCGTCACAAAGAATGTCAGACAGCCAAGGGACTCGCTGAGAAAATCTCTCTCATTCTCTTAATCTCTCTCTCTCTCTCTCTCTCTCTTTCACGCGCTAGTAACATGAACACCGCTTATATGCAGAACCCCGAGGGAAGTGGAGCATAGTGAATGTATTGCTTCTAACAACAACAAACATAGTAAGAGTAGCAAT
>JBBBDQ010000567.1:1672500-1782500 GCA_037127315.1 Ascarosepion bandense | reverse complement strand
TATGAACAAGCAAATTACATTATCATTTAGAATACTTAGCTCGCCGGATAGGATGAGATGGAATTGTAAAGAATATCGGCGTAAAAATTTGAATCGATGCGTCGAATTCAAATTTCGGGTTAATTTGTTTAGACACATATGTCTCTAGGAAACGCATGAATCAGTCTCATCCTTGGGCATAAATAACATGGTAGACTGAGCTCTCCACTCTTGGGCGACAACCAGTCTAAGATAAGGACAAATATAAAATCCCAGAAATGGAGAATCAACGAGAAACAAAGTCACATTCATTCCCTAGAAAGCGTGACAGTTTCCAGATAACGATGAAAAAAAAATCTGTTCAGATTCTTAATCACCTGTCATCTGCGGTGGCACGGTATTAAAAAAAAAACCAACGTTACACAAACAAATGTTTAAAGATAAAAAAAAATTTAAGAGTGGTGCTTGTGAATCGAAGATCTGCAGTAAATAGTTTTGTGAACTTTTTACTAAACTTTTGCAAAAATTAATTCGATTCGGGCACAATGCGCGGGTAAATTTCGCCACGATTTGAAATTGTTTATAAGGTTTCCATGCTGGCCAATAATTCGATTTTATAAGCTCATCAAAGAATAGAACAAAGTGAAACGTACGGGGTACTTACTAACGAACAAAATCTCAAAGATTATTAATCATGAACTCGATTCCACAGCATGTCAGTCGTATTAAACTGCTTATAATCATTCACTTTCAATTCACTGCCCGCTAGAATTAATCCGATTTCCACACAGACCAATGAGTGCTGAATGGAACATTATAACGATCGGACAGACAGTGCATTCAACAATAGAAATCCTTCATAACAATATTATGTTGAATATTCTTGGAGGACAAATGTAGAGTAAAACATTTTCTAGGTTACGATATTAATATTACGGATTTTTATTCAAATAGTAATCCTTTCAGCAGTCATTAAATATCTTATTTTAAAAATCGTAACAAAATAATTATTTTGAAGTATCATTTATTCTGATATTTTTAGTCATTATACATCAAGCAAGACAAGAAAGCCACTATAATACAAAGATTTAATGAGAAATAAAAACTAAATAAGAGGTTACAAGGAAGCCTGAAGATAACGGTAAGCATAAATATACAAATTCTTCAAGATAGAACCTGCCAAGATTGTTGAAAACTGGAAGAGTGTATCTATGATAATATTTCCAATGTCATTATATCAACTTTATAAACACTAAGACAGCAAACTTTTTCAGTAACACTGTACCACGAATGGCTCTATAAAATAAACATTAGTACAAAAGAAAAAGAAAAACAATATACCGGGTTTCACTAAGGTCTGGATATATAGAAAAATTTTATTATCTACATACTCTTACTGCTAGAGATTAAAAATGGTTTCGTGGAAAGAAGACAGGATTTGGATTTTTTTATATGGTATGCTAAATCAGAAGGTGTACGAAATGAAAATCTCATATGCGGCATTGTTTGTGCTCATAAAGAAACAATATGCTATATTTACGGCAATGTGGAATTATTGCATGGAGTTTACGTGAATTTTCCAAAATGCATCAGCCTTTCCATCACAGGTTATGGAAATTATATTGAAGATTTTATTTTTAAGTATTCTAATTCAATAAAATGTTGCTAAAATTTACATTTCTTGGAAATATTCTTGTTCTTTCTTTCTTTCTTTCTATCAATCTATCTATCTATCTATCTATCTTCAAATATGTCTTACAAACACGTATATATATATGTTTATGTGTATGTGCGTGTATGTGTGTCTGTGTCTGTATGATGTAAGATATTAGTTTGTAATCCAATATGTCTAAAATGAACCTGATATTTACGACTTCGTTGTCCGAGTGTAATATATTCTGATAAAGTGTAGAAGTGTTTATAATTAAATCATTTCAGCTATTAAAAAACAACGCGTTGCATCAAGCAAAAACAAAGCGACCTATTTTCAACTTTAATAGTTCAACGTAATATACACTGCAGAAAGTTATTTGCTAACATTCACTGGCGCTGTTTTTTTTTAACTAATGGAATCTATAGGGTTTTATTTAACTAATTTTTCAATGACCTCGTTAAACTTGCGCCTGCATATCATTAAGAATGTACCTAAATATTGTGGATTAGTTTTCAAACTGAAAGTTATAATTGTGCTATGTCGGTTGCTCATACATATTAACGCACCCAAAATGTTAGGAACTTGGTAATCTTCCACTGTAAGCTGACTCCTTAGTATTCGGTTATCTGCCGACTCAACTGCCTAGTAGTTATACTGAACTCTAATAGAACTCTAAGAACTCTGTAGAACTCCTATGAACTTCACAAAAACTTCTCAAGTTAACTTCCTGTTAAAACTTATTCATATAGGAGAGAAAGAATCCACTGTCTGAGGAATAGGTGTGTTTCATCATAACACTATATAAAATGCTTGGAAATTAATTTCTGAAAAATGATTCTATCTTCTCCTGCAATTCCTATTCTAAGGCTTCTTTTCGAAACCGGTTCGTGTTCATTCTTTTTCAACTCCTATCAGGAATCGGAGAGATAAAATCTCAAACTCGTTGATAATCTTTCAATGCCACATTGCAAGATTATAATTGTCAATTATACATTTCAATATTCTTGATTTAGCTGATTAATTCTCTTATTTTGACATTCAGATTTTCAATGAGCCTTAAGAATACGCAAAGGTCTATGAAAATATTGGACACGGTATGAAGTATAATCTGAAACATTGGTAGAAATTTGCAAAGAATAATTTATATAGATGTCATTCATAAATCCTTTAGTTTTTATATATTGTTTGAATATTTTTTTGGAATGAATTCAAAGAATATGGGAAAATTAATATTTTATTTTTTATCCGAGCAAATGAATGTTTTATTTGACAATTTCCAAACTCAAATTTGCCCATGACTTGAGTTCGAAGCACACTCTAACAAAACACGCACACATACACACACACGCACACACATATTGACCACGCTCCGCATTGATAACTTAAATATAAATATGTGTAAGCATGTGTGTGTAAGTATAATAATACTAGTAAATATACTTCGTAAAAGTTTAAAATGTGAGGTAGGTTTGTGGAAAAAATAGCAGTGACAGGAAAAGTAATCAAGATTGTTTAAGACAGCCAGTAATCACATACACACTTATATGTATAAAAACACAAAATTATATCTATGGAAATGCATATAAAATTCGAGAAGCATAAGCAGTCAATTGCTGATATCCACTGACGAATGGATTGAGTAATTTCCAGTGTGTTGGTCTACGAAACTCTAGAGTCAGAATCCTGAAGCTGATATCGATTAAGTAGGTGTAAAACACTTTCCATGTACTCATATTATATACAGCATATAAAAATGGAAAAACGATAAGTATAAATAACTAATTGATGATATAACTGATAACAGGATGCAGTATTTCCTGGTTAATCAGTCAGTCAGTTAAGTGACATATGTGATACACAATTTGGGCGATCATCTCGAAAGAGATATGACTGACTGGGCACAAGATTATCCCGGTATAGTTTGCCATTGCTTTCTGCGGTAGACTGGTTGGCAGCCAAGTCTATAGAACCCAATCTGTCGTATTATTTAACTCATAACTGGAAAGAATAGACGGATTGATAACTTTTCCTAGGGAATTTGTGTGTAAGTGAATGCAAAGAATCAATGTGCGGAATTCTGGAATCAGGACACTGAAGTTAACATCTATCATGTAAGTGAAAAAATTATTAATGATATATATATATATATATATATATATATATATATATGTGTGTGTGTGTGTGTGTATGTGTGTGTGTGTTTGTGTGTATATATACATATATATGTGTGTGTCTGTGTGTGCGTGTGTGTATATATATATGTATCTCTCTCTCTCTCTCTCTATATATATATATATATATATATTAATCGTTTCACAAGATTGCGGCACTAGAGTAAGAAGCTCATCAGAGCAGAAGCCATGTATATATATATATATATATATATATATATATATATGTCATTTATAAGGTTCCCTAAAAATAAATTGCTGCTAAATCGTAGAGATGAATTGACGGTTTTATGCAAACACCAGAAATATTTTTATCTAAAATTTAATTAAATATGTAATTAATTACAATTGATCATTTATAACTCATGTTCTAATATTATTTTTAAAATGTTTTACTAAAATAAATCACCTACATAGTACTTATTTGTTTTTTATAACTTCAATATACCTTAGTATAACATAATTAATCAATTCTAGTTCTAACCTAATCAATGCAGTACTTTTAATTAACAGATGAGATAGTTCACAATCAAATAAAAAAAACACGCAAAATCAAACCTGGTTTGAAAAAGTGTTGTTTACATTTTTAAATAGTGTCTGGCCCTCGTATATAGCTTACTAGGACAAGATTAAACGGTGTCATGTCTTGAAATTATGCTACTTTGTAACCTTTCCCAACCCAAATTTTCAACTTCATTGTTGAACCTAATTCTCATTATTCATATAGCCATATTCACACACCTACAAGCATGTTGATTAATTTACTCCAACTACCACTCCTTAATTTTCTAAATAACTATGAATTCATCTTATACTTTCTAAATAAATAATTTTCATCATTCATTTTAAAATATATGCAGAAGATGAACAGCATTGTTCTGAAATATGAATTTTTTTAGTGACATAATCTTTTTATAAACCATTTTAATAACAAAATTACAATTTTAAAACCTCTGTTGTATTGAGCACTCTTTATATAAGCAAATACATGAACAGTGGGTTTTAATTTATCTGTTTTTTTTACTACAAATAATATATATATATATATATATATATATATATGTATATATATATATATATTTTTTTTTTCTGAACGGAAAAAAGAGAAAATTTAACCTTGTATATTACCTGTTTTTATGAATATATAATGATTATCTTTCTCAACAATTAAGGATCGAAGAAGAATAATTTATTTTGAACAATACAGAAAAATTAGTTTCATTCAATTTTTTTTTCATCTTTTTCTATTGATCTGTCTATCGAAATCTATATTTATATATATATATATATATATATATGTGTGTGTGTGTGTGTGTGTGTGTTTGTTTGTTTGTTTCGGCGACCGTGTGCATGCGTGAGATGAGATAATAACAAAATTCTTGAAAAGAGGCTCTTCCCTTGTTCCCTGCTTCGGATGTGGTTTCCGGCTTTCTCTTCTCCATTCTTTTCACTCTTACGTAGTCCCCTGTACATCAGTGGCGTTACCGCCTTGCTCGGGGTGATATGATTAAAAAAAAATTATATTTATTATTGAATTATTTATTTTATAATCAATTGAAATAATAGACACATCTATATTCTGTTTTGTTTTCTTTTTTTTTTTTCAAATCTCACGTTTCACGTTACATTTCACGATTAGCCTTTGGCTATTTATTCCAACACAAAAGAAAAGTTTTTTTTCGAATGAGACAGAAAATTAGATAAATAAAGATTTTCATCAGACAGACAACATCGCATGGATTTAAAGTTTAAAAATCTGTAACTTTAGACTAACAATGCTATTCAAAAACATAATATTAGGAAAATTAATGTATTCTTTTATTGGACAAAATATTATCTAATGAAATATTTTGAAAAAAGACTTTTTTAAACAAGAAAGAAAAAATCAATTTATATGAAAGGGAAAAGGTGATTTAAAGGAAAAATGAAGTTAGATTCTATTTTTTGATTTTGAAAAACTGCCTTAATTGACACAAATGTCAGGTTTTTTTTAGTTGTCTTTTGCTTAATTTTTACGAAATAATGATGCAAAATTATTTTGCTATTTTCAGACATGGCGAATTTAATCTCAGTTTCAAACTCATATTTTCTTTTCGTGTATATTTCAGCCCATTTCCTTCTTACACACGCATTCACCGACATCCATACTCTCACATATATTTGTCTGTATTTGTGTGAATGTGTGCAATGTGTTCATATAAGTATATTGGGTTTAGAATTTTATTCTTCTGATATGCTGTGATAAAAAATGTTATAGTCCGAATTCCGCGACTCACAAAGCCATGAGTGACGTATAAATTTTGAAAAAGCAACAATAAATTTAAACAAAAATTTAAAAAAAATTAATTGAAAATAAAAACAAAACTAAACATTTCACTAATCAAACCTGAATAAAATAAAACAAAGACAACAGAATTAAATACAGTATTCTCGACCGTGTTGTAAAATAGAGCAAAGAGAAATTTGAACATCTTCCAATTTGTTAGAATGCATGATTTACTGTGGGACTGCATTGGTTGCCGCCACTCTGAAGAGTTACAACTTCCGGGACATATGGTTACTTGACGCATAAGATTACAATATAAATCACAAGCATCAAATAAAAAAAAAATATAGAAATAAAATCAGTTCCGTGAAATGGTAATAACTGTCCTGAGAGCCATGCAATTTGGGTCTCCGACTAGAGATAGACAGATACAGATAATACAAGTACAATTAATTTTGACTAAATTTAATTAAGATTCTTAAGTAAATATGAGTTTGATTGCAATAAATGAATAATTTTCGTTTGAAATTGTAATAATTTGTCTCCTTAAATTTTTGATATGAAATTAACAAAAACTCAATAGAAATTATATTACATATATAATACGATATTATTGTTCATAAAAATCAATATAATAAACACTTTATTATTTTCTGAATATTTTTTCTAACAGGTATTTGAAAAAAAGCTGAATTGTAGTTTTATTATCCTTCGTCAATTCAAAGCAAAATTATAAAATTTTTGTACTGTTAAATTAATGAACTATGCTATTTATTAAAAATATTGCTACACAAACTTAATGTAATAACTAAATAAATTAGATTTAATATATAATTGTTCTCCAACATGTTGAAACTATGTAAACTTGAAATCAGTTAATTGCTATATAGTTGAACTATTTTAAACTAAGAAACTTAATAAAATGTCGTTAAGATTTTTGTTGTATCTTCTCAATAATAAAGAATATGTTAATAATGAAATTTATTTTCATGAATAAGTCTTGTTCTTCTAATCTCCTTTTTAAGTGCTTTTAAACTTATTTTTACCATCTATGGTAATTAGAAAAATATGTTCTTTATAGTTCTATAATCGGTCAAGAATTATTTTTCGTATTACTGCAGATCAATCACTCGAATTCAAGAGTTTTAAAAAAAATTATCAATTGATTCATATTTTATAACAGCACACAATTTTCTTAACAAAATCATATTGAAAATTTGAATCAGAATTTCAATTAAATGTTGGTATTAGCGAATGTACCTTTGATCCACAAACTTTCAGTACTTGGTTATTTGCAAAATTAAATGTTAGGCCAAATCTTGATAACTAATCAGGAATTGAAAATTCTTCTTCTTTTTCTTCTTTTATGTGCCATGTCATTTCAGGACGTAGGCGATCATGGCTTTCCACATCTCTCTATCCCTGGTGGCTCTTAGCGCGCTTTCTCTTGTTGCACCATGCAATCCTCGTTCCATCATCCACCTGATCAGGTCCTTCCTTTCGCCTGTCGTTTTTCCCTCTACCTGGCTTGTTAGTACCAGGTTCTCCAAGCACTCCTCCCTCATTGCATGTCACTGAAACTTTAATTGTCTCTTCCTGATGCTCAGTATTAATTTCCTTTTCGTTACCATACTTTTCAAAACCTCGTCATTGATTACATGCTCGGTCCATGATATCTGCAGCATCTTTCTGTAGAACGACATTTCAGCTGCTTCAAGTTTTGCCTACATCTTCAAAGATAATATCCAACATTCACTGCCATATTGAAGAACCGACATCACATAGCAATCCAGTACTCTCCTTTTAGTTTTTAGTAAAATTGTCCTGTTTCTTAATACTTTACTCAACTTCTGGGATGCTTCTTTCGCCATGTCAATTCGCCTTCGGATCTCAGTGGTGCACTTTCCGTCTTTTGTTAGAATACTTCCTAGGTATTTAAATTTCTGTAACTGCTTGATTTTAGAGTCCCTCATCTGTAACTGGCTTTTGGGCTACTCTTAGATTTCCAAAAATATCAAAATACTCCTTTAGCATAAGGTACAGTATTTTACAAGAAAATTTAGCTCTACAGAAAAAGATTTAATTACGAATACAACTTTTTTTTTCAAGATCATGGACATATTTAGAAATAAATAGTTTGTGGTAATTTTAATATTCTTCTGAAAGCCAGAGATAATATTTTTTCTCTTTTATAATTTTTATGTTACTAATTTGAAAATTTGCAGGAATATTTTGAAAAATTAATGTTGGTATTTTAATTAATCATTTCAATATGAAATTAGAGCATGATTTTATATTGCAGGTAAATCCCTCCCCACGACTTGCCGAATGCGTGCTTCAGAAGTAGCGCGAAGAAAATTCCGAAAGAGAGTGGGAGCGAGGACACAACCCTGTTTGACCGCGCTGCAGATGGTGAAGGGTTCCGAGTTGTTGCCTTTGAACTGCAGAGTCATCCGCATATCGTTATGGAAGGACTCCCTCAAGCACTGCTGCTTGTGCAAGCAGCCAATCTTGGAAAATATTCTGAAGAGGTTCCCCTACTAACGCGGTCAAACGCCTAGGCCAGATCGATAAAAGCGACATACAGGGGCATCTACAGTTCTTTGCCATTTTCCTGGATTGGACGGAGCATTCATGTCTACTGTTAATCGTTCTGATCGAAAGCAGCACTGCGACTCTGGGTAAACATGTTCAGCAATTTTCTGCGGCCGGAACAAGATCACAAGACGCAGGGTAGAGGCATGTCTCTGTAATTGTTGTAGTTCTTTTGCTCAAATTTTTTCTTGTAGAGCATGATGATCTTAACGTTCCTATTCTCTGTGGTGTAGCCATTTATTTCAAGCACTGGAAGAGGACTTCGTGCAGAGGAAGCAGTAGGATAATCTGGAAGAGTTTGATAACATCAGTGTGAATTCCATTACTGCCTGGAGCTTTCCCTGTGGTCAAGTTGCCGATGGCCTTGCTGAGTTCCTCTATCGTCGTCTCAGTGTCGAGCTCTTCCACGACTGATAGACATTCAACGACATCAAGGGCTGAAGTTGTCACAACATTTTGTGTTTTCTCCATCTGTTTTTTTTTGTCTGTGATGAATACCCCAAGAATGGATTTGAGGGGAGCTGTTATTGGTCTAATTGCTGTCTTGATGCCATTATGCATTCGTCTGATATTCCCTGTGATTGCTACTGTCTACATTTTACACTGAGCTCTGTCCAGTAGTCGTTACTACCTGGTTCAACCATATTCAAGAAGCTATTCGTAACTGTGAAGCCCAAACCGTGTTGGCGAGATTCGTTCGAGTTCTTTCTCTGTCAAAATAACGTGTAGTCTTTCTCTTTCAATGATCCAGAATCTGCCAGATGTTTTTCCTGCAGTGTAGCATTGTCCATATTAAGTCGCTTGAGATCGTCATTGATAACTGCAGTTTTCCTAGAAAGTAACTGATATCCTTGAGGTTTTCAGATAACACGGTCAGCATGGTCCGAACGTTTCAACAGCCCAGGTTAGAGCTGGTTTCTTTCTTGTTAACTTGTGAAAATGTTACTGTCCATTTATGGGATGTCTCCTAATCTTCATGCACCTAATTCAGACCGTGGCGGGACAACACCTCACTGGCTAGGGGATTCCTAGCTTGAGGCGAGCGGTAGCTGCCCAGTAAGATTGGAGAATCACTCCCACCGACGAGAACGACCCCCTGTGCGGTAGATTATAACCGGTAACTGTCATTCCATGTGTTGCGTCAACGCCAACGACGAAGCTAGAGTATCCTCTAGAGGTTTAGAGTAATGGTGCAGTATAGTCGGATGCAAGCCTGGGCAATGTGATATGGAATCCAGGCAGTTGCCCATGTATCACGTCCCCAATCTTCAAGTCACTGATTAGACCAAAAGAACGAAAGGGTCGTACCAATTTGGGACCAGTGTCGTCGCAGGAGTTGCCAGAACTGGTTAAATACAAAAGCGAATTGCATTTTCATTGAAGTTTACACCTGAAGACTTTTCTTTGACTGGATATGGCCGCAAGGCAGCGGAGGTTTCAATTGAGTGTTTTCCTTCTCATATATATATTACCGCATCTGTTAGTGAGGTAAGTATTTTCTTCATTTTCTGTAAGACAAGCAAATACTGTGATAAAATTTACAAAAATGATAAAAATTATTGCTTGTTTGAAGCTTATTTCGTTTTATTTTGCAAATATTATTTTTTAAATATCTGATATATGTTTTTAAAAGGCTTAACTTGATTTATACAATTATATTATATAAGCTTTAAATCAAGTAGTATAATTAAATCATTATTTTTCCTATATCAACTATGGTTATTTCTTTAGCAAAATAACTTTATTTTTTCCTTGAGCATTTATGAAAATAAGCAAAACGTTTAATAGCCGTATGTTTCTCCATAAATGTATGTATATTGGATAATTTAGTAATTATTGGAAAATAACGTGTTTCATACTAGAAATAGTATCTGTAATGACTATTTAATATCAATGTAGTTTTTTGCGTTTTCTGGTTTTTCTTAAAACGAAATTCACTATTAAAAAGAGAGCTGATAGTCGAGATTAAAACCAGGAAGATGGAAATAATGTCAATCTCTCAATAATATACTCTGAAAAAAAGTGGGAAAAAACGTGGCGAAATCAAATTCACAGGAGTACATTAGGTTTTTGTTCATTTGCGTAGACTGTTTTTTTAATATTAAATGTCTTGTCAATTTTGGAGGGATGTCGTAAAATTGAGTATGTTTGAATGTTAAGTTTATTTACAAAGCAATGAATAATCGGACACAAAGCCAATATCCCTGGCATCCTAGGAATAAACTAATGGGTTAAACTGACTCGAGATTATCAAGAAAAGAATCATTTTACAGTTGATATCTATGTTCTTCTCTCATATTACGTTTAAAATACTCACTTAGATAAGAATTGACAACGCAGTGACAGGTCGGCACAAATATCTTGTTACATAGCCATTTATTTTAACGTGAGATTCTTTTAAAGGAAATTTATAATAGAATCCTAGCCAAGATTAAAGAATAGCTATTCATATTATCTTAATAAATCCTAAATCAAACGGAATGTGCGCAACGCCGACCCCAGTAAATGCAATTTACAAATGATTATGACATTTTATCCGGGGATATGGATTCAGATCTAGAAGCGCGATTCCTGGAAATTGAATTGAGCATAAAAACAATTTGCGAAAAAATAAGAAGTCATTAATAAATTTCAATAATTTAAAACAATCATATGAATGTAAAATTTAAATTGGTTTCTTTATGAATGGAATAGAATTATCCTTATATTATAAGGATTTTAAGAAATACACAATTCCTTATAAAAATACACCGGATCTTTCATTTAAAAATTTTTTTTTCGACTTCCTTGTAGAATTTATTCTAGGATTCTAAATTTTATTAATAAAAAAATAGAATTTGAAAGAAGAGGCTCTCAGAGGAAAACAATATAAACATTTGCGAGGTTGAACGAAAAAAAATTAAGTTTATGCAAGCGTGGAGTGCGCATGTGTGTGTATGCATTGATATTGCATCATTTGGCAAACTCTGCGGTTGTAGAAAACAGCGAATATAAAAAGTGACATTTAAAATGATTTAATATTATTATACGATCTGTTACAGATTGTGATGTTTGTTTACTGGATGTAAAATAACTAAGTACTCAGTTTTATGCTATGTGAGAATATTTAATCAATGTCATTGTAAACAAAGATTCCTTGTAACCATGAAGAAGTGCGAAAGAAATTCAACCTGTGGCCATTGTTACATTTACGAGGTGATTAGATAGAAATTCCTTCAAACAATTATGAGAGGAGAAAAAAAAGTATTCTATTGATAAATAAAACTTGACGGGATATGCCTAAATGTATTGATTTAACACGAAAAATAAGGTTGAAGTTAGATTAGAAATTGTTAAAGATAGACTTGCATTTTTCCTTGGATGTACACTGTGGTTAGAGAATGTTTACACACACACAAACATTCAACCGGTGTTTCAATATGATGTGGCTGTAATATCTCTCTCTCTCTCTGTCTACTCTTCAAAAATGAATTCAGTTCTCTCGGTGACTGGCGTCTGTATATACTGCTTATAGACAAGACGTTAAAATTTTCTCTTCTCTGATTCGATGAGCCGATGGCTTAGGGAGTAGAGACTCCGACTGACACCAAATCGGTCGAGTTTCGATCCCGGCCAGAAGCAAGTGGATGTGTCTAGCCACACTGATGAGCTGTGATACAGCGAAACAGACTTGTATGTGGATGACTAATACATATATATATATGTAAATTTGAACAAAGTAGACGTCATAGTACACCTTACATCTTAGAATTCATTCAACCAACACATTATCAATGGCATACGTTGGCAAAATTTAAAAAAAAACAATAATATAACATTTGGAGAAAGGAAGTTGGAACACGATTAAAAAACAATTTTTAAAATAAATAATTGAAATATAAGGTGGGTGTAAACATAATATTCTACAAGAATGTTAAGAAAAAAGAAGTTACTGTCCAATGGCCGAGACATGGACGGCTTGAGTGGTTCTTAAAGTTCAACTCTGATTACTCGAAAGCGCACTGCCAGGGGCGTGCTGCGAAACCCTTGTTTCCAACCTCAGATTAGTACGCCCTATGTATACCGCATCGCATCGGCGTTTAAACTTGTAAACTCCGAGTCGTATCAGAAATCTAGAATAATATATATATATGTGTGTGTGTGTATATATATATATATATATATATATATATATATATATATATATATACTTAAACGAAAGCATTGAATATTAGTTTGATTTATATTTGCTTTTTCGGGAACGACTTGTAATGGTAAAGAATTTTCCTATGCAAATATATCCTATCAGAATTTTTTTGCAAATGTTTCCTCTTTTACAAAGCTCAAGAGCCTGTCAAGACAGTGAATGATATCGTTGAGTGAGCGGTAAGAGTTAAGAAGCTCAAATTCCGAGAATATATGGGAAAGATTACGGATATCTGCCGACCTGAATAGTTTAGGATTGAAATTATCAAAAATATTATCCTCTGGGAAATCGGTTACACAATGAAGTGGTTCGTCGGAAAATACATCTTCACTGGAACTTTCTGCTTTGGTAATGAAATAGGAAACCAATCATAAATTTTCGTTTCAATTTACGAGGTGCGGCAGATCTTAGCTCAGTGGGTTGATGGAAGTCTGGAATATAGCTCGTAAGCTCATTTCCCAATGAATTAGCGATAGAGTTATGAGAGGCATACGACGTCTTGTCTGTGAGGAAACGGGTTGTAGTGTGGAAAATAATACATCGCTATCAATACCATGGATTTAAGAATTTCTAAATTGTATCAAAGATAGAAAGTTAAGACTTGGCGACTGCAGTCAAGATAATACAACAATATTCCCATTCACTGCAATAGATAAAATTTCATGCTCAGTGATAATGAAACGTTACTAGTTTTATTATTAAAGTTATGCAATGTGACCAGCCATTTTTATACTCATTGAAACGTCAGAGATAGAACTGAACAGAGAACAGCTCTCAGGCTCGTGTCACGTAGATCTTTGGAGTGTCATTCGTAAAACTTTGCATCATCTCCATCAATATTTACAAAAGTTCTGGGAATGTTCATAGATCGTGAATATGAAGCAGGAATTCTAAAACCACAGGAATTACCAAATAATGGTGTATCAATGCAACCGCACTCACATGAATGCCTATGAACATGCACTCCCTGCTTGTGTAAAGTTGATTTTTGCCTTGAATCTCGTAGATGATTATATTGTTTTCCTCTGAGATCTTCTTATCAATTTCCGTTTATCTGAATAGAATTGAGGATACAAGAATAAAAAAATAATTCTACAACTGAGTTGATAAAAACAAGGTTAAATAAAACAACAGTTACAGTTTTATAAAGAATTGAATTACTGAATATTTAGAGGTTCTACGGCTTGTAACGGATGATCAAAACAGATGATCGCGGTTGATGTCATCTGATGAAGCCATGTATCCCTGGAGACAGAGAATGAATTCATGACTCCATCTAAACTGCTTATGTCCTGCATCCAAAGGTCAAATAGACAGCAACTGTTTTCGGGGAAGCAGAAGCTGTGCGGCTTGTAGCATTTCTACATCAATTCCTTCAGACATTGACAGCATCAGATTGCATGAAGCACTGAAACAGCTGAAAAAGAAAACAGTTTATCCCAAATACATGAAGATGGTATTGCTGCTTAGGTAGGATTCATTTCATTGGTACCACATTCTTCAAAGCAGACTTTTGCAACAACAAGACAAATACATACACCTCGATTGTAACCACGCCAGAAATTTTGTCAGTGGTAACTAATGTAGAATATATTATTTTTTTTATATTATATATTTTGTTACTAAATGAGTCCGGCTTTTTGGACAGTCTACGTAGGCGTGAGAAGATGGATTGTTAGATTAAGACATAGAAGGCGTTTAAATAATAGAGCCAAACGTAGCTACTTGGTGGGGTCAAATACTTTTGTAGATTAAGATTTCTTCTATAATCATCATCAAAATTTGTCTAATGTTTTTAAATGCTCATATTTATAATATGTTATTCAGGATGGTACACGAATTTTCCTTAATTTAATATATGACAGTATCCTATAGAGAATATTTCTAAAAATGTAATTTCAGTAAGTGCGAACGTATATATATATATATATATATATATATATATATGTATGTGTGTGTGTGTCTGTGTGTGTGTGTGTGTGTGTGCATAAGCATATATGTGTGTATGTGTGATTTTATCGCCTGACGATCGCGGTAGCCTGAAGCTAGCGTAGATATATCTTTTCGTCTATTGTCATTATGTAGTGTATTTCCCCTGCGTTGGTCATATAGACATTAATTTTACTTTTTCGGTAGGTGAAGTGCCTCTATTTGAATTCAGATTCTTCTTAGTTTATTTAATCATGTTATTTTGTCGTTTTATTTTAGTTTTCTTCTATTTTCTTTCGTCACATGGTGAGTTTAGCTTTGGTTTTATATTGTTATAAAGCTTATTCGTCTTGACAGATGCCTTCAGGGTATTTTTCTCCCTCTCTCCATTCTCTCCCTCTCTCGCTCTCTCTCCCCCTCCCTCTCTCTCTCTATCTCTCTCTCTCTCTATATATATATATATATAATTATATATATATTAATAATAATAGTATTATACATGTGTCTATTCATATATATATATATATATATATATATATATATATGAGAATACACACATGTATAATAATATTATTCAGGTGTTAAAACACTCAATGTACACCTATTATTTATATCAGTAAATGTACACATGATCATCTGTGGGATTAGTATATTTACTAATATATATATATATATATATATATATATATATATATAAAGGGTGAACAAAAAATTATTCAAAATCATGTGTATTGGCTTCACACACGAAAATAAAAAATCAATCGATATGAAAATTTCTCTAATTATTCGCCTTTACGTTATTAAGTTTAAATTAAACATTAGACGCTGTTAACTATACAATGGGAAAACAGAATCCAAAGAACATTTATTAACATAGTCTGTAGCACCACAGATTCTGTCTCAGCAATGTGACAATAAAGAATACCAAAGAATGGATGAATCGCAAACATCCACTACCGTGAAGCCTGACGTCAATTAACATTTGCGCCGCCGTAAGTAAAAAATATCACCTGCTCACTCACGATATGAATATCTCGCTATTGTTAAACGGAACAAATCTCAGTTAACACATGTTAAACGGTGAAAACTAGTCACAAATATACACAAATGACAATTAAAATATAGTCTACAACACAGCACCATCTACTTGAACCTGAATTCAAAAATGAAATATTTGCGGTCATAGAAACATATGATCGCATATCCGTTATTTTTGCGTTCAGTTTCTCGGTAGATAGTTCTGTGTTGTATACTAGATTATATTTGTCATTTGTATATATTTATACGGACATGTTTCCTTTATAAAAGTATTTTAATACAATCTATATATATATATATATATATATATATATATATACTGTTAAATATAAGAGACAATGAATGTCTGTTATGTTTAATCATGAACCGTTTTAAACATTGTATTTTGGCTTTAATTTCAGTTGCTTAGCGGTGTTTTCTGTCAACAGAATATAAGATCGTCGCTGATGGTGGTGGATGTTTTTGGTTAACATCTTTGTAACTACTCTCAGAAGGTGACTCATATGAGCCGAAAGATTAGCACGAACATTAACAAAAAATTATCAAAATGTTGGAGAATATTTGTTCTTATTATCAACTGAAATTAAAGCCAAAATTCTATGTTTAGAACGGCTAATGACTGAACATTATAGACATACATTGTCTCTTATATTTAACAGTATATGTTTAGAATATAATCTGCTGCCTCGATACACTATACACGCACACACACACACAAATATATATATATATATATATATATATATATATATATATAGCCAGTCGGATATATATATATATATATATATATATATATATGGTGAGGATAACCCAACAAGATTAACTTAATATAAAATATTAAGTATTATATCTATATAGAGAGCTTAATGGATGTTATCCAAAGCAATATGATATGATAGTTTATAACCAATTTAAATGATGTGTTGAGTTATCCTTTATATATATATATATATATATATATATATATATATATATATATATATAGAAGAGAATGAAGAGAGGGATAGAGAGCAAGTGACAGATATGATAGTTTATAACCAATTTAAATGATGTGTTGAGTTATCCTTTATATATATATATATATATATATATATATATATGAAGAGAAGGAAGAGAGGGATAGAGAGAAAGTGACAGACATATAGTTAGATAATGCTTGGCCAATATAAAGCTGAAAAATAAGGGGGATCGCATCTACGTGATAGATATCAGCGGCAAAACTGCAAACAACCAACAACATTCAAACCCAATACCAAGCCGAAGAAGACCCGCAGAAATGCCCTACACGACAACCTCACTGTAAATCGTAAGACATGGCACAAAGGCATGGTTGCAGGAGCTCATTATTCCACAAAATTGAAACAATGTGCAGGGAATGATAAAATGTTCATGTCTGGTGAAAATATCTCTACGATAACAAGTGCAGTAGTAGGAGCGGGTTATTTTAGAAGTATACAAATAATCTTAAGTTTGAAACAGAGATCGTATAACCGTCCATACAGCTGTGTGTGTTTAATATATACATGTTTGTGTGTGGGTGAGTGTGTGCGAGTGTGTGACTGTGTGTGTATGTGTGTGCTTGTGTATGCATGAATATTTTCATGATTGTGTGTGTATGTTTTATGTATATTACAATTCAACCTAAACAAAAATTTTGAAAGATCCCATTGACATAAACGCGAACAAGCAGATTTCTTCTACTTTTAGGTGTCGTGTTTCTTCAGGACGAAGGCGATCAAGGTCTTCTTCATCTTACTGTCTCTTGTAGCCCTCGATAAGTTTTCCTCTGTGGTATTTTTCCCAAGCGGTCAAACTGTCTTGCTTGGGGTGAAATGATTTTTAAAAAAAACTTGATCTACCATACATTTACTCGAACTTATTCTGATGTCTTTACGCCTCATGGTTTTCTCTTCATCTGTAGCAAACGAAGAAATACTCCTAACGAGTGAAGACATCACAATAATGATTTCAGTGAACTTTAAAGTCGGCATAACCCTGCTAATTTGAGTGACATTGGTCTCTACATTAATGATGTATCTCTCTCTCTCTCTCTCTCTTACTCTCTATCTATCTATCTATCTATCTATCTATCTATCTCTCTCTCTCTCTCCCTATATATATATATATATTAATCATCTCATCCTAAGCAAGGGATTCTACTGCCACTGTTGCGCAGGGTGTCACCAATGGGAAAGTAATGAGAAAGAGGGGTTAGTTATGGGACATGTCAGGAGGAGGGTAATAGATGGATGAGAATACCGAGAATGGGAGTGGAATATATTAGAAAAAAGCTACAGAGAGAAGGATGCGAGTTACTGAGATAGGAAGATGTCTACTGACCTTGCATTTAAACTCCTGGGGATTGTAGCTGTCGGGGAAGCAAGTATGTGCAAGGCTAGTCCACCGGCGGGAGGTGCGATAAAAAAAACTGTTAGAGTAGAAATTGCGAGGTGAGTATATATATATATATATATATATATATATATACCTGACGAGCTGTCGGGGGAAACCTACGTAGGTCTGTTGCCTCTTACTTAGATTTATCTTTCTATGTTGCTCTACTATTGTATTGAGCGCTTTAGTGTTAGGATTCTCGTTTCGAGTTTTTTTTTTCTTTCCTAGGAGTATTTTGACGTATGTTCAAGTACTTAGATTATTTCTTTTTTTACTTACCCTTTTTTTCCCCTCCGTGTTTGTTCTCGGAGGATTTTTCGAGACGAACTGAAATATATTATAACAATTATTAGTATTAGCATTATTATATATATATATATATATATATATATATATATATATATATATATATAATGCTTAATCAATGCAAATACAGATAAAGGCCAGCCAATCCTAAAATCTCACCACTAGAAATAAGTCCTTTCTTAAATTAACTACTACTCGCTTGCCCAGTACAATTGATAAAAAAAGAGAAAATGTAGGAAGCCAATGAAATGCATTAGTTCAGACAAATGCCAAAGGAAATACACGTAGTGATTAGCGTGTGATTTAGAAGAATGTTATTTTTTAATTACTTTGTAATCTAATCTCGCTTAATTTTATAGTCTTGATATCAAATGAGTATTTGCTATTGTTTGAACAGTTAATATGAAGTCGACCCGCACCCATTCGATGTATCAATGCTAGTTTGTAAATCACGACGGCGTGTAAGGATTTTTTTCACTGACGGCGTCTGTTCTTGTCAATTTCTCCAGAAGCAACGATAACGGGGACATCGCCAACACCGAACTAAATGTCAAACAATAAATGAAAAATAAAAAATAAAAAAATACACAAAATGTGCTTAAATAATACTTTTGTGAATGCATTGATATTTATTTCTTGTAACGAGATCTCACAAGAGCCCACTCCCTTTGAGCGTGTTTTGTCCACAGGAAATTTTAATTTCGTTTCCTTTTCTTCGAGAAGAATGTTGATAATATATTTTTGGTATATTCACTTTTATGCTTTTTACTTCTAATTTAATACCTGTCTTCTTTATCTATCCTTATTCATCTATCCCTTTTTCGACTTTCTGTTCTATCCGTTTTTCCCTTACTCCTTGTTTCCAGTTTCGAGAACAGCTTTTAAATTTATTCATCATTTTTAGGTTTTCCTTTTGTAAACTTTTGTCACCACTTCTATAACAATGTCGAATTCAGTTAATATTATCGCTGTTATTATTATCATCATCATATATGTGTCACATTTGCTTCATACTGTCGATTTTCAAACTATGCAAGTGTAGTAATACAGAGATTTGGATAGAAGCTAATGCTAGATTATGCTAAATAACTAAGCATTGCAACTTCAACATTTTTCCTTTTTTTACGGGCTATTTATTTTAGAATTATCAATCTCATCAGAAAATAAATTTTTGGTTACTTTTTTAATCATCCATGTTCCCACAAAAATGTCTTTGTGTTACTATGTCATTCTAAAGTTTTATCCTGCCTTACCTTTTCTTCTTCTTCTTCTTCTTCTTCTTCTTCTTCTTCTTATTATTATTATTATTATTATTATTATTATTATTTTGTCATTTTTCATCATATATTTGCGATGGTCGCACTACCAACCAAGTCTGAAGGAAAACCTAAGGCAGGCCGTGGTGTGTTGTTATGGCTCCATTTCATGTTTTTTCTATCTCCCCTAAAATCCCTAGCGTTACATGGAGAAAGTTTACCTTAGTGTGTGGGCTGTACTTAAGAAGACAATGTTTGTATAACTTTTAAGCTGGAGTTTCCAGGGATTCTTTCTATGTGTTTTGTGTTCCATTTTTATCATTCCAAGTGCACCTAATATCACTGGCACGATTCTTGTTTTCGATTTCCACATTTATTCTATTTCAATTTCCAGGTCTTTTTATTTTGACAGATTTTGGAATTCCATGGTTGCTATGTTACAATCCGCTAGACAAGCCATATCAATTAATAGACAATTTTTTCTTCCTGGTCCTTAAAAATAATGTCCGGCCTATTTGCTTCAATTTTTCTGTCTGCGTAGATGGTGTAATCCCATAGGTTTGTCTTGCCAGTGTTGTTTCTTCTGTTCAGGAGCTTTATTCTTGGTTTTTCTTTTTCATATGTTTTGCCGAAATAGTTGGTTCTTGGTTTCTGTTTTTTTTTCTACAGAATCTACTAAATGTAAATCTTGTTATTTAATTAACAGCCTTTTTTCATTATTGAATATTTTTCTTTCTTTCTTTATTATTATTATTATTATTATTATTATTATTATTATTATTATTATTATTCCCATGTTTTTTTTTGTTGTTGTTGTATACACATTTCCTTAGATAGAGTCCTGGATTCTTTTTCTACTATCAAATAAAAATAAACTACTATCACACGCCTTTTACATTAAACGCTTGGTGATTGTGAGCTGTACGTGAGAGTACAATTTTTGTGTTTCTTTAAGACATGGACTAATAGGAATCGCTTAATTGTGTCAGTTGAAGCCTTTTCCATTCGATCCTTGTCCTCCAATTAAAACTAGAGTTATTGATAAGTTCATGAGCAATTCAATTTAGATTTTCATTTCAGGATTCAAGGAGTTTGATATCTTTTGAAAATCTGCAAAGGTATGTTACAATCTGCAGCGACTGCTATGTCATTAAGAAGGTACATTTTGATTTGGGGTTTCTCCCGTTTTCTAGGTTGTCTAGGCGATTAGCTTTGATTTTTCTGTCTGGGTTTTATTATAAAGTCCAATTTGTCACGGTTTTATTCCCGTGAAAAGGATATATTTCCCAGTGCGAATTTTTACCCTCTCTATCATAATATTGTCTTACACTATTATTATTATTATTATTATTATTATTATTATTATTAGAGGCGGCACAACTGTTTTGCTTATGATGTTAATGAAATAATCTGGACTTAGTGAAATACTTTAATGCGTCTTTTTGCGTGTTTGCTATTTGTCCCGGATGCTTGATGTGTTCTTTTGCAGATATTTGCATGACTGATGCTAGTCTCCTAATATTTGCGCCTTCTTGTGCTTAAATTTTTCCGCTAACATAAAACAGAAATACATTATTTACATTATTTGGACTAATATTATAGAGAAAAAAATGAACATCCAAAAATGCAGAGATAGTCAATGTTTGTTTAAATACATTATATCTTCTGTTTGTTATGTCGTAACTTCTGTCTGATGAAATCATTCTCTCATTGTTGTTATCTACTGAAGCCAGTCTGCCGATTTCTTTTTTCATTTGATTCTGATTATACCATCTCTGCAATGCGATATTTTTTGCAGAGACGATAATATCTTCTGTCTTGGATTTCAGATATTGTGTTATATTTGATTTGTTAGTGTAAGATTCTCCGTGAAGGTGTTCATCTAACGATGGAGTGCTGACCCTTTATTCTTTGCCTGTCAGTTTCTAACCATTTAGACATTAAATAAACTCTTAAACTTTAAAATCTTTAAAGTTTATGATGTTTCAGATTCCTCGCAGTCGATAGTGCTTGTTTGACTTCTGACACATTATTATCTATTTTGACTATTATGCATCTTCTATGGATGATAGAGTAGATTTCTGAAATATTTCACCATTTTCCATTTCTCTCCGTGTATTTGTTGTTTCAGATCCTGCATCTAAAATATAAAAGAGATTATATATATATATATATATTGAGCACTCGTAGCCCAGAGGTAAAATCGCCAACTGACGCCAATTCGGTCGGGTTTCAGTCCTGTGGTAAAAAGCAATCGGAGTCTAACTGTACTGATGAGCTGTGATACAGCGAAACAGATCTGTCTGCGGATGACTGTATATATATTTGTGTGTGTGTGTGTGTGTGTGTGTGTGTGTGTGTGTGTGTGTGTGTGTGTGTGTGTGTGTCGTACTTCATCTTGTTTGTAACATTTCAACGTCGGAAATGCAACCTCTTTTCTAAATCCAGTTTACTTGATCTGTTTGGAGATTAGGGTAAAAAATATTGCTTATAAAAATATTTCTACGATTATTTTTTAGAATTGTCATTGTCCTTGTTGTTGCATTTATTTGTGGTTGTGGTGGTGGAATTATTATGTATTTATTAGAAGTTATCTTTTTCGATTGATAGCAGTGATATGGCTTCTCTGATAATAACCAAGACGATGGTGATCGCCGACATCTCTTTCTGTTTAGCACGATTACATTTTTAGATTTTTATGACTTTCGTCGGCGTCATCCTATCTGGCGTTGATGGTGTTTTTTTTTTTGTTTTTTTGTTTTTTTGTCCTCTCCTTTTTTTCGTTTCCATCTCAGGCAATTGAGAAACTTGAATCTGACCAGAAAATTGAAATGTGTATTTCGTGCTCGTTTCCATAGAAATCAAGGGTTTAATCGCAAAAAATATTCTCGCTTATTTTGTGCCTTATATCGCCTTTCGGCTTTTTTCTTTATTTGTCATCACTTTTGTTACAATTATTTGTCGATTTTTTTGTTTAATGCTAGAAAACATTATTTCAGTCATTATTCATTTATTCTACCAAACATCAATTCTCTTATTCATTCATTCTCTTATTCATTCATTCTCTTATTCATTCGTGAATACATTCCGGCTAGTTTCGGCTTCTGTCATTCAAATTTGGTTCTTGAGGGTTTGTATTTTTGCTTTTTGTTTTTAAGTTTCTGCTTTTTTTTCTTCGTTTACCAATTATTATTTCTTTTATTTTTCATTTTTGCGTCCTTGCTATTTCTTTATTATCTATAATATTTCTGTCTATTTTTGTGCATTTTAGTTTTTATCTTCATCTGGCTTTTCTTCTTTCTTTTAATTTATCGCCTTTTTCTTCCACTTTTTTTATTTAAATAACCCTCTCTTTAGATGTGGTTTTGTAAATTTATTTCTCCGCATTTTCTTGCTATATTTAATTTCACTATCGAAATTAGATTTCTTTCTATTTCTTCTTTTGTTTCTTTTAATCTAGAAATTACATTTAACATATTGTATCTTTAGTATTCATTCCAATTTTGCTTACATCACTTGTTAATCTATTAAGTCATTATTTCTCCAATTTTAGCCAACTTCATATCTTCTTCTTCATCTTATTATTATTATTATTAGTAGTAGTAGTTGTTGTTGTAGTAGTGATAATACTAGTAGTAGTAGTAGTAGTAGCATTACGACTGCTGCACTTGCTAATATTATTTTTCTTTTTCCGAAGTTCCTTTCTTTTCTCTTATATTTCGCCAAGCATTCTTAATTCTCTTTCAAATCATTTATGCCCACACCCTCCGTTTCTTGCAGCAATTTCCCCGCATTTCTTTCCACTATTTATCTCTTCCCATCATACTTGCCAAACCTCAACTCACATTTTCTAATTTTATTCAAACTTATTTTTCTTGTTTTCTTCGGATTCTATATCCTTTTAACATGGCGTCTACAAACCGGATCTCTATTCATCTCATTCCATTCTCATTCTCTTTTTTATTTTTTAAATTAAACTCATTTCCGTTAGCGATAGCTTTACGGAATGTCAAAATATTTTTTTAAGTAAAAACAGTAAAATTGCAAACAGTAAGTAAATATAAAATATTGTTTTTAAACAAAGCAGATTGTAGAAAATATGTGTAATAAGCTGTACTGGTTCGTGTGTGCAAATTTCTTATCGCAAATGATTGGTATTTGGCCACGTGATGTAGCCATGTGCAAAGATTAACAAAGAATTGTACAGTGTCAGATAACTCGCTACTACCGATAGAAACAGTGAGAGAGAGAGAGAGAGAGAGACTGAAAGAGAGAGAGACTAGTATGTAGCAAATACTGATAAACAGAGTCGCTCTACAAATTACATTGCCTCACAATCAGATAATTTATTTATATATATCTTGTAAACGAGTTATTACGCGACCCAGGTTTCTACCATGAGTGATGACTTCAGGCAATCAATACACCACTCATGGAAGACACCTGGGTCGTGTAATAACTCGTTTACAAATGGAAAATATTCAAAAGTTCTACAATATAACTGTATTGAACACTTTTTAATACAAATCTGCACAGGTCTAATCTTATTATATCCCGAAACTAAGTAATCAATCAAACAATCAATCAATCAATCAATCAATCAATATATATATATATAATGTGTTAATTTGGCACAAGGCCCTAATTATTGACTATCTAGAAATGATTAAGCACAATACAAGTGTGCAGAATTGATTTTATTATAACGTTCATCTAATACAAATCACGAGAAACATTTAAAATAAAGGAAATCTATTATATTAAAGGTGTGTAATATCAATGAAACAGCAGATTGATGGAAATGCATCCTCTGCGTATAATTTTGAGTAATCCTGTGTACATTACATTACATTAACTCGATCTTACATATGGCCGTATTAACATTTTCGTGATAAAGAACTGAAATCTTACTACCCCCTAGCGTATGATTCACTAGTTCCAGAAATGTTGGTCTGTTCTAAGATCAAATCTGCCTTATTTGTGAAAAGTAATAAATTAATAAGCTTTATTGATCTGGTCTCTGGTCTTATTGCGACGTCTTTTCATTGACTTTCCTAGATACTCGATATTATATCTTAATCAGCGTTACGTTAATACAATTCGTTCAGAATACGGCACTAAAAGTTTATATCCAGAAGTTATTCATTCCTTTTTAGACTATAAAATTACTCATGAGCTTGAAAGATGTGTTGTTTTAGAGACTCACGGGGATGTGAGTAACTGTTTCGTTGGTCAGGTATGTTTTTAACTTACTGTCAGTCAAATGTCCTGTATATGCCTAACCAAAGTTTGCTAACTACCAGCATAACACAACACTCAAAAAATCCCGGGCTTATCTGATAAAACCAAAACTTTTAGCAAAATTCGATTTTAATCATCAAGAGGGTTTGTTCAAGAGTAATACACTGATTACTCTAACATATCGTCGTCTTTTTTCTAAAACGGTATTTTTTGTGTCAAAATAGTACCTCAGTTTACGATATCACTTCCTCATTGGGTCAAATCTCTTTCCTTGGAACATTTGTAGAAGTCTGAAAACAGCCAGCAGTCGCTAGGGGGACAGATCTGGAGAATAGGGTGGATGCGGAAGCAATTCGAAGTGCATGTATTTTTGTCATCTTTGCGATCGACACGGTACGTTGTCTTGGTGAAAGATCACTATTTTCTCCTTCATTTATGGCAGTGTTTAGGTGATTTCTTCCTTCAAACGCACCAATACTGCTATATAATATTCGCTTTGGATGGTTCATCCTTTCTCAAGGTAATCGATGGACAAAATATCTTGCAGAGCCCAAACTACGGAGGCCAAATCTTTCCCTGCTGATGTTTGCGTATTTGGTAACTTGGAACGACTTTCACCTGTGGCTGTCCATTCAGCTGACTGCTAACTTGAGTTTGGAAGTGAAGTGGTGGATCCATGTTTCATCTATTGTTACATATCTACGCAAAAACTCTTTTTTGTTGCGTTGCAACAGTTGCAAACAACGCTCTGAATCGTCGATGCGTTATCTTTTTTGATCGATTGCGAGCAAACGATGTATAATCCACCGTCTTATTTATTTATACCTTTAAACAATTATTATTATTATATAGTACGTCTGTGTTAGTGTGTGTGTAAGAGAGAGAGAGAGAGAGAGAGAGAGAGAGAGAGAGAGAGGGAGGGAGGGAGGTTGCTCGTATTATGGATCAAATGTTAAGATGTCTATAAATTTTTATCGTCAAATTTCCACACACTACCATCGGCGACATCAGTACAGTCTTCTTGATTTTAAAAGTGTTTTCGTTCTTGTACACTACCATCTAAGGTTAAAAAGTCAAGGTTCTATATTATAGAGAGATGGTTGGTTAAAGGAAACACTGATAACGCACACCTTAGTAAACTATTTGTAAATAGTGACACAAGTTACGAAGCTAGGAGAGGAATTGACTCAACGATTCAAAACTTACGATATACTTAGGCTGGAAAAATATTTCAATAGTGAAACATTTCCTGTAATATATATATATATATATATATATATATATATATATATATATATAATTTTAAGGTGTGCTATATTTATAGGATAAAGTGTTCAATATCAGAGATAGAGCATATGTAAATATAAAAAAGTCAACATTGAAGTCAACATTCAACATTCAAGGGTGACAAACAGTTTCATGCTAAGCGCAATCATCAGGCCTGAATCAACTTAAGATTATCCAAATGTTAGAAAATTTTTGTCTTTATTTTCACCTGAAATTAATGACAAAATACGATGTTTAGAACGGTTCATGATTAAACATTCATTGTCTCTTATATTTAACTTATTTTGCTTAGAAAATTATCTTCTGCCCCGACACACTATATATATATATATATATATAGAGAGAGAGAGAGAGAGAGAGAGAAAGAGGTAGGGAGAGATTATTTAGACATCAATTCTTATTTTTGCCAGTTTTGTTGAAATAACCGACAAGTTATTAAGTTTTAGGTTAAGTTGTATATAAGTTTTCATTAGATCAGTCAGTTAAGTGCCAAACGAAAGAGAAATGGCTGACTGGGCAGAAGATTATCCCGCAGTAGGCTTCTTTTTTTTTTAATCATCTCACCCCAAGCAAGGCATTCCACTGCCACTATTGCGCATGGGGCTATATAGGGGAATGTAAAGAGAAGGAGTGGTTAGACATAGGGAATGTCAGGAAGAAGGTGACAGATGAGTAAGGATACCGAGGATGAGGGTTGGGCAGATGGGAAGAGTGTTTGATAGGATGGGAGCAGGTTAGTGTGTTAGGAGGTGTCTATTGACCTTACATTTAAACTCCTGGAGATTGTATCCGTCGGGGAAGCAATCGTGTGGAAAAGAATTCTACAGTCGGGAAGTGCGAGGAAAGAAACTGTTGGAGTAGAAGTTTCTTTCTTCGCACTTCCCGACCATTGCTTTCTGCGGTAGACTGGTTGCCAGCCAAGACTACTGAACATAATCTGTCCTATAATTTAACCCATACCTAGAGGGAAGAGACGGGGTATTTGTGCGTAAGTGAATGCAAGGAATTTGATTGGAATTCGAACTCGGTTCCCCGGGATAAATTATATAAAACTTATCCGTATGTTTTATTTATTCAAGTTATTTCGGCTATATCTTTATACATTGTCAAAGATGAATTATGTTTTTCTTTTGATTGAATATATGGATTGTTTTATGCACGTTTCTAGAGTTATAATAATGTTGTATTTTCCGGACACGGTCTGCACATTGTGGCTGTGTTCATTTTTGATAATACTAAATTTTGTCTTTTTTCTTTTTCAGTTATAATATTTCCATATTTTTTATCCATATTTCCATTTGGATGATCCTATTTGTATTATCGATACATGTTACGAATATATAAATATCTGTAGGCAGATCTGTTTCGCTGTATCCGATTGCTTCTAGCTAAGTTTGAAACCCGACCAAACTGACGTCAGTCGGTGATTCTACCTTTGAGCTATGGGCGCTCGTGAGAGGAAATGGGACTTTAGTGTGTTATATACATATGAATGTAAATACACGCTAGTAGCTGAGAGTGTTCAAATTAATTACTGAATGAACGATGCATAGATGCGTGAGTAGCTACTGTTTTCTTTAAGTCAACCATTCCTTAATAATGCTCAATCGAGGAGTGAGAGCTTAAACAGTCATATATATATATATATATATATATGTGTGTGTGTGTGTGTGTGTGTGTGTGTGTGTGTGTGTGTGTGTGTGTGTGTGTGTGTGTGTGTATTTGCGCGGATGTGTATGCGTATGCATATATCTATAAGTACGACACTTGTTAAGGAGGGCTCGATAACTTGTAGTCAAATACATATTTGTTCACAGAGCACCTGCTCAATTAAAATGACGGCCTGTCCTTAGTTCGAACATTTCGAAATTTTAGAGCTATGACGCGCCATGCCATAGACACGGAGACAAATCTTTCTCGTTATCTTCGAAAGAAGTAAGTTCCACTTAGAAAGATTTTTCCGATGAATTATTACTTTGGAAGACTCTCCCGAGTAGGTGCTTTCCTGAGCAATCCAATCTTAACATCTTCAAAACTTGGAACCACCGTTATCTGTATTGCGCATGCCCTTAATCAGGACTTAAAAACCATTTTTTATACAGCAACTACATTTTTCTAAAAATCTACCTTGAATCGTCTGAACATTTATTTGAACATTCACTACCGGGCATAGATATTAGGCCATCCCATTTTTTTTAAAAGAAACGCTGTATTTTATACTATTTTTAAGTGGGTAATTTTAAATGAAAATAGAATGGTTCTTTATAAGGCAAGGAAACTAAGATGAACTCATCCGAATCGCTCTAAATGTTTATGATTCTTTTATGGATGAAACTGCATCATAGGTAATTATTAAATATTTATAAATTCATTTGATGCACTTGTTATTGTGCAGTATTAACAAAAGAACCATTCTTTTTTCATTTACAATTATTACCTTTGCAATAAATACTAAAAATAGGATGAAATACATCATTTTTTTAAACACTGGAGTGGCCTAATAATTATAGCCAGTAGGATGTGCATTGTGTTGCACTAGATATCGGCTAGGAACAAGAGTTCGAATTCCAGTTGAATTCCTTGCATTTACTTAGGCACAAATACCCTTGGGAAAGGTATCAATCCGTTTATTCCTTCTACTTATGAGTTAAATAATAGAAGAAATTAGGTTCTATAGCGTTGGCTGGCAACCAGTCTAACGCAGAAAGCAACAGCAAACTACTGCACGAAAATCTTCTACCAAGTCAGTCATGTCTATTACGAGAAATGATCGCCCTAGCGTGTATCACGAAGGGCACTTAACTGACTGACTGAATATAATAGTTGAAAACATGCTTAAGGCCTCTACTGGACATAAAGTGGGGTATCAGTTTTATGTTGTTATGACGTAATAAACTGACCCCCCACTAATTACTACTTAATAATATAATACACCTTTCCCTCTCTCTAATAAGTATAATCACAGGACATATTGGGTTCTATAGCTTTGGCTGGCAGCCAGTCTCCCGCAGCAAGCAACGGCATCCTACTGCGGGATAATCTTCTGCTCAGTCAGTCATGTCTCTTTCGAGACATGATCACCCAAAGCGTGTATCACGTAGATTACTTAACTGTCTGAGTTTATTATCTCAAAGAAAAATGACAATTCGTAGCAGATCGACAAGATAACAGTAACCGTTCTTGTTTACCTTTTGCTAGTCATGCGGAAAGATACACTCATTAATGAGGATAAGTAATTATGAAAGGAATAAAAATTATAGAATGTTGATAGAAGAATTTCATTCACTGTTGCTACTTTTTAATTAAAAGGTTAAAACCTGCACCATGATGATTTCTAATTTCCTGAGAATAATGTTTCAAAAGCCATTTGTAGTGTGACATCTCAGTGAGTCAAGTGATGAGATACAAACTCAGTAAATATTCGTCGTCTCTCCAGCCGGTTTTATGAATCACGACATCCGAGATTGTTATCAACTGAAGAATATATTTAATCATGATTAGTTTGTAAAATTGAAATCAAAACCGCCTAAGTATTCTTCTAATCCCGTGAAATTAGGCGTACATATCAATCAATGGAAGATTGGTGATTGGGAAATGATGAATCATGGTTAACGGCGAGCCAATTCCGCAAATTTCCGATTAACTTTCGTTAAATAAATCCTTATTTCCTCTTGGAAAGTAACAGAAATGGAAGCATTAGATCCATAAAGATTGAAAAGTAAATGACGTATCCGACGAATAAACATCTTTGATGACTCATTCCATGGGGGACGAGAGGCAATGAAAAGAGAGGCGGCGTCTGATAAATTCTTATAAGAACCTTCCGAAAATAAAACTAGTATTTACAATTCAATCGTTTGAATAAACACATAAATATATAAATAAAAGTTGTGGATGTAGAGATGTTCTTGTGTGTGGGTGTGGTTGAGAGAGAGAGAAAGAGTGGGAGAATTTTTTTAATATTATTAGTGTTGACTATGGCAGATTTATGGTATTATGTTCATTAGTAATTTGGTTTGATTTAAAAAAAATTTGTGCAAGAACATTTCAAGTCACCATCTACCACGGACTATCACACATATACGCACATACATACATACATATATATATATGGATATCAACAAATATTCGTATGGATATGCACGCAAGTACATGCACGTCTATAGATATATTTCTAGTGTTAATGTATATTACATTAACACAGCTGTAAACTATACATTAATAACTGTATATATTATCGTTGGCGTAGGAAATATATACATTTATTCATATATATATATATATATATATATGTGTGTGTGTGTGTGTGTGTGTGTGTGTGTGTGTGTGTGAAGTATACATAGTGAGCCAGACAGACCTACCTAGGCCTCCTCTAAATGGATCGTCAGGGGAAGCTGGACCCGGACGATCCGTTTAGGCGAAACCTAGGTAGGTTTGTCTGGCTCACTAGGTATACTTTACTTATTCCGCTTACCTAAGCATTGAGCCCTCTTTTGTCAGTTGATTACTCGTATCGGGGTTTTTTCTTTGGGTTACGTGCTGACTCTGTCTGAACTCTTTTGACTGATGTTCATGTACTTAGCACGTTCTTTTTTTAAAACAATTTTTCCCTTCTTCGTAGATCCGTGGAAGGTTTTTCGACACGAGTATAGTCATTATATATATATATATATATATATATATATATATATATTGATTTGACTTATTTCTGAAGTGTACAGATATATTTCTTGCAGATACAGTGGGAGAATAGATGTCACCATTTCATTGGGATTCTTTTTTGTGACGCCTCAAAATATCTTCGCCCTCAACACCAATGTTTGAATAAGCATATTAAGAAAGCACTAAATCGTTCCATTCACTTCTTTAACATTGTGTTAATCTGTTATGTCATTACGTTTAATGGCTGATATTTTTATTTGGTGTTTTACATTAACATTTATGCGTATTTATATACTTTATGTTTTCAATTTTTTGTTTTATATTTTCTTCGTTTCTACAGTTTGGTAATTGAAATAAGTTCAATTGAAATAATAAATATATCTTTGCTATTGAATTTTATTTCACGCTTAAATCATGATGTGGTTGTAGGAAACGTAGTAGGAATTTCTTTTCGATACTATGTTTTGAAATCTTCTCGCTTAATTTTCTTACTTTAGAAAGTTAATTATCACTCTTCTTTTAAAATGCTACATATATTTCTGGTGTTGTTGTGAGATGGCACTGCCTTTTCTTTTCCATATTTTTTCGTGTTTGAAGTTCCAATTTGTTTCATGTTTACCTTGTTTCTATTATTACTATAATTTTAGACATTTTATATTGGTGTATAAGATTAGTTTGAAACAATTACCGTTGATGTCATCATGTATTGTACTTAGGCGGTTTGATATGCTGTCATTTTATTTCCTGCCTTTTTTCAGGATTTATATGTCTTTGGTGCTGCCTTACATAAAGTTTAGAGCATTCCTATCGAAAACATTGTGCAGTTTACGTTAGATTGAGAATTGCTTTTTGATGTGATTCATGAATATATTATCTGTATTTGCCTTCATAGGATAATTGCAATTTGTACTGAAACATGATATTTCTAATTCTTGTAAGTTTACTGAAAAAGCAATAGTTTTTATTTCTACTTCTAAATATTTTTGACTTTGATGTTTCTTCTCTTCTTTTGACGATTTGTTCGATAGCCTAAGGTTGATATAGACTAGGATTTGTTTGATCATGTTTTCTGGGTTAATGAAAAAATATATGAACAAATGAATTTAGTCTTTCTTAGCGGTTGATATTATTAATGGTGTCTGACATTTTAATCTGAGATGTCGATATACTTTGTTACGAAGTCAATTACTATTACAATTATTTTTAAAAATTATAATTACTTTATTCTCATTGTATCTGTTTGTTCCGTTGCTTTTCTTTAAGATTATGTGTCTGTCGACTCGTCATTTTTGTTATAATCCTAGTTAGTGTGTGCAATCTTATCTTCCAATTTTAAGTCACATGCTTTCTAGGTTTTCTTATTTACTGTGTTGATTATTGGTTGAATATAAATATCAGATATGATTTCATACATTTTAGTTGATCAGTTCTATGTCATGTGTATTTCTTTGGTTATCAGAGAGACCTATCAATAATAAGACCTATCAATAATAAATAAGACTCTCAGGCAAACATAGAAATACAAAGCTTGAGGGATGCATGTGTAGAAATATTTCAAATAAAATTAATGATTTTTCATTTATACATGTGTTTGATTTTATTTAATCTATATTTTAGTGATTTTCGATTTTTCCGTTCATTTAAATCTAACATTTAGTTGTTGATCTAAACTTATTCATAAATGGAACTTTGTCTGTATGTGTATGTCTGTGTGTGTATGCCTGTGTGTGTGTCCGTTACCTATAGACTCCGAAACGGCTGAACCGATTTTCTTGAAAATTTTCACCTTGTACTATAATCATCTGCAAGTGTTCTTAGCTAGGTATTAGCTGTGTATTGTGTCGAGGTACCCCCGATAAATACCGAAAATCGATAATCAAAAACATCGGGTTATAGAAGGAGTGGTCCGATTTTAATCCAATTTGATACGCTCATAGACAAAGACATTAGAAACGATATTCAGAAGTTTCAAGGTTGCAGTTCTTACAATAGTAAAGAAAATTGATAATATATATATATATATATATATATATATATATATATATTAGCGATTTTCTGCACTATTGTAAGAACTGCAACCTTGAAACTTCTGAATATCGTATATATATATATATATATATATATAAGGCAAGATGATTGCGTGTGTGTCTGTTTATCTGTCTGTATGTCCTTTATACAAATCCACAATTTTTATCCGATTCTCACCAAACTTTACACAAATATTTTTTAGGCTGAGTCTGAGCTCCAGGACCATGGACTTTTTTGTATAGCTTTCATCACACCCGAGCAACGCCGGGCTATTCTGCTAGTCCAGATTAAATGTCTTCCAGTTTTATTTTATTTCGTTTAGTTGTTAGTTTCTGGCTTGGTTTATCTGTCTCCATATTGGGTTTGATCTGAAATTGTCCCCGTGGTTTTGTTTCTGATCGGTGATTGTAATATTGCAGGCAATTTGATTCAATCATCTCGACTGAGAGATTTTATGATTTCTTTAGCTTAGGGCTTAATTTCCTTTTCTGTTACTGTCAGTGATTTCCTGATAGCTTTGTTTATGTTTTAATTAAGTAACTTGTTATTTTCATGTTATTTTACCCTATGTATATTTCTAGTCTTATTGACGGGGACAAAGAGAGTCAGTGAATTATGTTCAATTTGTTTATTTTTTAGATTCTTTCACGCCTTTATTGAATTCTATGTGTCTGATCTTATGTGTTATCTTCTCCTTGTTATCTCGTTTGTTGTGTTTTGACGGATATTTGATTTGGGTTTTGAATCCTTATATATGTTTGGTTAGATGTTTATTTCATATTCCTGTCTGAACAATAAGAGTGATTTCCACCTTATTCTTACAGAAATCTCCATATTTCTATTACTCTTGTTACTGGATGGGAATGATATATTTAGATCGAAGTTGATGTTGAATTTTCTATTACTCTAGGTTGATACGAATACAGCAAGAAATTTCTACTTGTTTCCAGCTAAGGATAATTTTCTCAATGTTTAGAATACGTAAAAATATATAAAGACATAAATATTTATTTAAACTAAGTTTTTCATGATGCAAATGAACTAAGGTGTAATAAAATATGTCATCATTCATTGCTACAAAACTTTGTGCCATATTTACCAGGTTTTTTAAATATGGCTTACCACTTATTTAGACCCCTGTAAATTGAATTAATAGGACAAATTAGAAAAATGTAAAACGAATCAAATTAGATCAGCACGATAATAGTTCTGAGAGGACAGAACTATAAAGATGCTTCAAATATGATGATGGTTAGTGGAGCTAAGTTGCACATATGTCTTACGTAAAATATTTTAATATTTTATTTGAATTTCTCATGAAATGCTACTGAATTTTACTAGAAGACGATAGAAAAACTGATATTTTCGACTTGTAGTAACAGTTAAGAAGTTAGTCTTTTAGACTTGTAGATTATTTATCTTAAATGATTTATGTCGTCAAAATATGTACATATATTTTTAATCATTTCCAACAAATAAGGCAATTATGCCACTCAGACGTAAAAGGGTTACTGAGTGATAGAGAAAATAAGAAAAACACTAGTATCGAGAGAAATCAATAAAATACTATTTACAACTGATTTACTGTTCAGTGTTTCTTTCAGAATAAATATCAAGAAACATCATATGATTTCAAGAGTAAAATATTTCCCACTCTTTTCATAACATAAAAAAAATATTTCTTTTAGTGCTGAACATAAATACTCAGTTAATATTAGAATCAATCTGATAAAATGAATAAACACATATGCCGATTAACTTATTTGATCGTTTCTCATTATATTTACTCATACTTTGCACATGTTTATTGATATATTTCATGTTGAACGCCTGTTTTCTTTCTTTTTTAAAATATTTGTATTGACTTTGTTGGAGGGAAGATTTCTCGTTGAAAATGTCACAAGAGAAATTATCATTAGATTACAGAGATTCTTGACTAAAATCTGCGAAGACAAATTTCTTATGAATTCTATTAACTTGCACAATATAATGTTCACTAAATTAAAATAATCAACTAATCAATAAGAATTCATTGAAATGTTTCGGCCATACATAGTTATACTAAATTTAGTGGTATCCAAACAGTCCCCGAAAAATTAACCGTACCTGCTTTTGTTTCCTTTTCTTACTAAAGTGAAATTGGAAACATTGGCCTCCACGAAATCTATTGATAGATTAATCAAAATGATTGGATGTGCGTTGTGGTGCAGTGGATATCTGCTCAGAACGTGAAATCAGGAGGCCGAGTTCGAATTCCAGTTGAATTCCTTGCATTCACTTACGCGCAAATATCCTTGGGAAAGGTATTAATCATGCTATTTCCTCCAGTTATGGGTTAAATTACAGGACAGATTAGGTTCTATAGCATTGGCTGGCAACCAGTCTACCGCAGAAAGTAATGACAACCTACTGCGTGATATTCTTTTATCCAGTCAGTCATGTCTCTTTAGAAGACATGATCGCCCAGGCGTGCATCGCATATCGCATTTAACAGACTGACTGACTGATTATATGGATCTTGATTCTCAGTAAAGTAATTCAGAGGTATTTTCTTTTTTGTCAAAAGTCGTCAATGGACACAAATACGAAAACTGAGTAATATTATCAACTGAAAATATTATTTATCTGATCATTCTATTGTTTTTCTGTCAAAAGACGAAAAAAAGGATTCTTTTATTTTATGCGCATTGTTTCTTCAGAATCTTGACGATCATGGCTCTCCACTTATTCCTGTCCTTTATAGCTCTTAATTAGTTTTGTCTTTTTATTAATCCTCTCCAAATCATTCTACCTTCCATTTACTAAAGCCTATCAATAATGTTACGCTCTGCTTTTGTACAAACACAATAGTAAAACAATGAGGTTTTGTTGCTGACCCCCTAGTAAGCAAAATTCATGCTGTCGAGGATAACAATTATTTATTTTTTTAATAATTGTGCAATAAATAAAATTTGATATTTGTTTTATTTATATTCCCATAAACATTTGCATCTCTAAATGAAATATCTGCTTGCGCGAGGAACTCTTTTGTTATATGCTTATTTTTGTTTTATTTAACTTTTTTTGTTTTTATCATTGTTAGAAATATCCTTTTCTATTTTAAGACGCGCAGTAAAACACAATAAATCTCAACGTCCTGTGTTAACTTTGGCTTAATTCTCATTATTAAATGAGGATAAACATATTTTTATGTACATATATATCATGACAGACAATTTTCGAGGTCTTTGTACGAGTCGATTTGAAGCACAGGCAATTTTATCTGGAGAGAACCATTTGTATATAATGTAGGCTGAATTGAATATCTTTATAGCAGGATTTCTTACAAGAATGACACGATCGAATGCAAATACCGTCAGTTATTGTCTGCCTTAATTTTTCTTATATATATATATATATATTCTTCATTTGTAAATGAGTTATTACGCGACCTAGGTTTCAATCATGTGGTGTCTTCAGGCGACTTGCAAAAACTGATTTTACCGTTTACCGTTTTTTTTTAAGAACGCTCACGTAACGGTGAATTTTTCAACCCGCAATTTTTAAAATTACAAATTATAATCCATTCTATATTATGACAACAAAATATGGCTATAAATCGCAACAACATCAATAACAATACCAACAATCTCTACTGCTTCGAAATAACGAAGAGAAGCTACACCGCAGAAATATGCAAAATTATATGTATATATATCACCAAGAAGCTACTAGTAGTTATCAAAAAAAAGATATAGGTATTTACTGAGACGACCCACTAAAAATTCTAACAAGATTGCAACGTTATATTTAACAAAATATAAAAAGAAAACAAATTGGAAAAATCTTCAACACTCTAGGATTCAAAATTGACATGAAAAATCTAAAAATAGTAATCTTCTTAGATATAACACTTAATTTAAAAAACAACAACATACAAACCATTCTGAAAAGAAAGCAACAACCATATATATCAACAAAAATTCCAGTCATCGTCTCAATGTATTGAAACACATGCCCATATCTTTGACGAAAGAAATTACAAGAAAGGAAAAGATAGATATGCGAAAAAAACTACTTTGTTAAACCAATAACAATAAATAACATTAAAAACAAAACCTACAAATATCAATATACACACGACAAAAAAATACAAATAATATAACAATCACCAAATGAAAAAAACAACGCACATATAAACAAAGTAGTTTTTTATGATCCTCTTCAATCCCTTCCTTACATGCCACTGTTAGCTCACCAAGCAACAAATGTTTCTTCTCACTGTTGATCAATACGTGATCTGGCCTAAGACACAGACAGAATAACCTCCCCTGGCAGTGTAGTATCAACCAACACTGTCACTTTTCTTGTGTCCTCTGTCCTGGTCTTCTGCGTTAGTTATGCCAGTCACTCCTTGCTTCAGAAAGGAAACACTTCGTAAGTCCGACGAGGGTTTATTAACAAATCCTGCATCTACTGCCAAAACCTTCAAGACCAAGATATGTCGAAAGGTGTGACAGCCATTCTTTAACGCCTCAGGACAGGATGACAACATATGACGCAGGTTTCCGTATGCACCACACAATCGGTAGGAGGGTGACTCCTGAAATCCCCATCTGCCCAAATTTGCTGGTGATGGCATCACATCAAATGCTGCTTGAATGAGGAATGTTTTATCTGCTGCGCTGAGACGCCACTAATCAGACAAACTGATCTAAACATTATCAATGCCCTCCCAGTTGAGTCATCGACCCTGCTGAGCCTGTTGAACACATTGCTTTAGTCGTCTCTCTTTCTCAAGCTTTCTAACCCCCTGTTCCTGTAACTTGTATTGTCCTTGTCCGCTGGTGTGTGACCAGAATCTATCCCTCTCAGCTAGTCCAGCACGTCACTATCTTGTAATACCCTGAATCTATTCCTGCGTCACAATCCCTTCCAGTGTCGTCATCAAGTCTCACACCTTCTGCCTTCTTTCTGTCCTCATATCCAGCAAATCTTCCTGGATTACAGCATACTTCGATTCCCAGCATGGACTGCAATCGCATATTAGCCCCATTATAATTCTCCACCAAAACAGTAACAGGGAACCCTGTTGCTGCCATACAAAGCAACCGAAGACAAAATCCTCGAAACACCAAGGCACTTCCGTATGCACTTAGTGAACTTCATCTCGAGACCTTGCCACCTCATATATATTTAGCGGCCACGTTAGTCTCGGGATCAACCAAAAATGTCTGCACCAAACTTTAAATTTCCTAGGAAGCCCACATTAATCTATTGCTGGCAGACACACCGCTACCTGCCGCTGAATGTCAACCCCACTGTAGCGATCTGTCACAGGGAAGTATACCATCTCTCAAGGCTTTTCATGCCCTGCTCCCACACTGTTGGTATCTTTTCTCCTGCAAAGTAAAGCATTTCATTAATCACAGAACATTTTTTAATAGACAGTGACCTGATCCATAAGTAGTTCATAAATATACGATCGAAACATACATTATCTTTTACAATGCAGTAAACATATACTATTCTAAAATGGCGAAGCATGCATTAGAAAATCACAAACTTAATGTAGCACAAGTATCGTTTGACGGAGTTGATGTCTCCAAATTAACAGACCTGCATATTCTATGATCAACGAGAGAGTCCACATAGACAAGCATGAATTATAGAGTGACTAGCAGTATAGTCCGGCGTTGCTCGGGTGTAATGAAAGCTTTAAAATTAATCCATGATCCGCAGTTCAGACTCAGCCTAAAGAATATTTGTGTGAAGTTTGGTGAGAGTCGGATAAAAATTGTGGATTTGTATAAAGGAATTACAGACAGATAAACAGACACACACACAAACATCTTGCCTTATATATATATATATATATATATATATATATATATATATATATATATATATTATCGATTTACTGCAAAGTACTGCAACCTTGAAACTTCTGAATATTGTTTCTTATGTTTTTGTCTATGAGTGTATCAAATTTGATTAAAATCGGACCACTCCTTCTATAACCCGATTTTTTCGATTATCGATTTTTGATATTTATCGAGGATAACTCGACACAATACCTAACTAAGAACACTCGCAGACGCTTATAGTATAACTGTGTAAATTTTCAAGAAAATCGGTTCAGCCGTTTTGGAGTCTATAGGTAACGGATACACACACACACACAGACACACACTCACAGAGACAAAGTTCCATTTATAAATAAGTTTAAATTTAGATTAGATGACAATTTAGTGCCGGACAACAGATAATCAAGCAACAAGTAAATGCTTTTTCAAACTCTTTAAAAGCCTCGATTTTGAAATGGAGGTCGAAATGTATAAAAATGATCCAATATTTGGATAGTCAATTTAATTACAGACTGGCAGTGTCTTTCTATATATGAAACTAAAATATAATTTGAGGTATGTGAACATTGGGAATAATCCTTCTATTAGCATAATTAAACACATACCTGAACAAAAAATTCTCTCCAAAACAATTTTCGATGTAGTTAAAAAGGATTGTGAAAAGGCTTTAAATGAAAATAGCTATAAAAATTAATCAGAACATAAATCTCTAAAGATCAGCAAATGAATAATAATGTGAGGTTACGAAATGATATTTGTTTCAACTCACCTTTAAATTTAGAACAAAATCAAAAATAGGGAAAATATTTTTCGAATTGATTAATAAACACTTGCGGAAAATGTCGGAAATACACAAATATTCCATAGAAATACAGTTAAATTGAGTTACGGCTGCACTTGAAATTTAGAAAATTACATAAACAGACAAAACATTAAAAAAAAAGAGAAAAAGACTTTCAACAAAATATCGTTTCCGAAAAGTGTAATTGCAGAGACAAATGCAAATATCCACCTAACAGAATTTGTAAATCAGAAGGATTTATTTACAAAGCAGAAGTGCAAGGTACAAAAAACATAGAAAAATATATGCATGAATTACTGAAAGGAATATAAAAGAAAAACGTTCGTATAATCACAAATCTAGATTCAATATAGAGATCAATACACATTGTACCATGATAACCATCTACGTCTGAAAATTAGTAGAAAAAAAAAAGAAAATCTCCTATGCAACATGGATCGTACTAAAAAGGCTAGATTTTTCGGGTGAAGTCTGCAGAAAGATCCAAGAAGATAATTTAGTCACTGTATCATTTCCAGGACGAAAAATGGTTGCTAAATGAAAGATCCGAGATAATGTCCTGATGTAAAAACATAAAATATATCTTTTATGATCGTACAAATCCGGATCAAAATATTTACAATCTTTGCCAAGTTCCTCCTTTAATTAAACTTGCAGGTAAGTTTTTTGAAAGTTCCTTTTATGTGTTCGATGATCAGTTAATACAAAAGGTCTGAATATACTGAGAGGGTGAAACCATAGCAGCCTCATTGACTGGATACGGAATTAAGGTATATATATATATATATATATATATATATATATATATATATATATATATATGTAAAGGTGGTGCAGCGGAAATCGTTTCTGAATTAAAATTTGGAAAACATATAACTAATTTCAGTCAAGTCTTTTGCATTCAGTTACGCACAAAGAACCATGAGACATTTATCAATCAATGGATTACTTTAGCAACAGGTAAGTTGGATAATTTAACCTTCTTTTGAAGCCAGTTAATTAAATGTACAACTCTAAATTGAAAACAGACATATTGTTAGTTTCAAAAGAATTCTCTAATTAAAATAAATTATATGTCTGATCGTCTAACCACTTTCTTCAAGTGGTGAATTGTTGAACACTCAACACAAAAAGACAAAATCATATATATATATATATATATATATATATATATATATATTAGGTAACACCAGTCATTTTGCGATCCCTAAATTTAAATTGAAACTTTTAAAATAAATAATTTATTTTCAAGGTTTAAAATTAGCTTTAATTGAAAGGCAAGGGATTAAATTTAGTAATTCCAGTAAGCAAATTACACTAGTGTATTTTTCACCGAAATTATATTGATTGGGATCTAAAATTTTTCTTGATTAAAATAAAAACTAAATTTATCACTATTTTTGATTGATTGACACATTACGTAAATTTCTGTCTTAAAAATCTTGCAAAAAGAAAATATACCTCGCTGACACGTCATTTAAGTCAATTTTTTGTTAAATTGAAACTTACATTTATCTGATTTCAAACAAGTAGTAATTGCTTAATACCTGAAATTTAAAAGAAAACGATTTTAAACTACAGTACCCCTTTTTTTCTGCGTGATCGGCGTGATGAAAGTTTGAATGACAACCGGAAGTTGTCAAGAACGCTAAGTATGGCGTAAACGTGCCAACATTTCCTGTAGCTTTTATCGTGAAAATTTTAAAGTTTAATTATGAATTTTTTTTTTTACATTTTCTTGTGCTATACATAATTTTTTAAAACATTATCATAAATTAGTTAATGCAAAGTGCGGTTTTTGTCATTAAGGGTAATAATTCAAAACACTTTTTAACTTCTAAAACCAATATGACCCTTATGGAAACTTGTTATGACCCTTATGGAACATCTTACGTAATAAAAATGAACATATTCACACACACAAATTTAGTTTTTACGTTTTTAAAATATAATTGTGAACGATTTTTATTAAACTTTTCAATTTTCGATAGGCATTGTAATCATCAATTCTTAACTAAAAAATTAGGGCAACAGTTCTTTAAAAGATTTTTAAAATATTTTTAAAATTTATGAACCATTATAAAAGATAAAAATAAGTATTTTAAAATGTCATTAGTAATCGATTTTTTTCTTCAGACTATAATATCCTTGGTTATTATTATATATACCAGCAAGTAAAATTTTATCAAATTAAATTATATCAGAGTTTTATTGCATTTTTTATTAAATTCTTCGGAGCAGATTTTCGGATACAGTTGCAAAATTGAAATAAAAAATAGATGATTTATATTCCCCAATGAGTTCTGCGTTTAACTAATAAAATTATAGATTCCAAAAGATTAAAATTTATTAAAATCTCACAGATTTGCGTGAAGTGGTGGTTTACAGAGGTAAAAAATAAAATATCTTTACCAAGGTTTTTAAAAAGTAATGATTTCAAATATTATTTCATTGATTTGTGAATGAGTACGAAAAGATTCATCAAAATCCGAAATTTTTTTTTTCGAGAAATTTCAAATTAATGTGTTTGTCACCGGGAAAAATGTGGTTGATGTAATCATTACGTGATCCATTGTAAACAGTCGTAAAATATTCGTGCCGCGCTAGCTCAAATCAAAACGGAATTTTCTAAAAGTATTTCGAACATGTTAGAAGAGATTAAAAATTTAAAAAATAAATAAATATTACAGTGATTTTTCCTCTTATTAATATTATAAACATTTTGTTGGAAAAAATTGGTTTTATACAGTTTTGGACGTTTTTATTTATACTATGCTGTTTCTTTGCGATTTAATGGAGGTACCTAAATATATAGGAAAAAAAAACAAGATGAAATCCATTTATTAGCCGACGTATTTCGTGCTCTGAGGGACATTATAATTCTTGCCTTGATAATGTTACTTAGAGGACGAAACCCATCGGTATGGTATTTTTTCTCTTATCTTTTTATTAATTTTGTTTCTTTACAGATTCACTCTATCTGAAAATAATTTGCACTCACACTGTCTGATATCAGTGTCCACTGTTGTAGTTACTTCCGCTTTATCTCTGTGATTGAGTGCATTTACCATACATATATAGCATAACTTAAAACTATATATATATATATATATATATATATATATATATATATAGTCATTTATATATTCTCTCAAAATAGTGTACTTTTTGGAACATATTAACACTAAAACATGACTCAATGTTTTATATTTTCAATTTTTTAGTAGCATTTAATGTGTCTTTTCTTCATTTTATTTTACTTTTAAAAATTTCAAATTCATCTTTCAAGGACAGAAATAGATTATTTGTTAACTATTCCTAATTGGATTCATCTGAAATCATCTTTAGTTTACGGAAATTTATCACTTATGGAAATGGAACAACATCATATGTAAATATCATAGAAAATGTTATTTTCTCACATCAATCTATACAAAGAGAAAATGCTATGTGTACAACGAATTATAGCCATTATGTAAACATTCTTTAAAAAAGTATCTTGTATGAAGAACCCATGTTCTAATAGTATTACTTCAAGACAAAATAGCCATAAATCTTAATCGAACAGATAGAAACACATACATATCGTGTTAGTTTTTTTTCTCGCCTGAATCTGTCTTACATATTTATAAGTCTACCAATTGTTCTTGCTTTGAATAATGTTGCCACTTCTGGTCTGATGCTCCTTTTTATATTTAGAAATTCCTGATGAAATCCAATAGAATGATCGCCAATGTCATAGATCCTGACCTGGTATTTTGGTTTCAGTCCCATTTATAATGCTGTAACATAGTTTCACTATTTTTGTTCTAAAACGTTTTCATGGTTTGTGTTCTGATGAAAATTTCCTCTCGTGTACTTAGCGCAGAGGTGGGGGAAGATTACGTAAATGTATCAATCTCATAGATACTGCATTCACTAAGTGATTTTTACAGTTACATTATACATCTTACTAAATGATGTAAAAATACAATTTAATTAAAACAAACTGAAAACTGAAAAATACTTTCTTCGCATTTTATATAAAACAAATTCCTTGACATTGCTTCTTTTGATAAAGCATTTTCATATTGCGACCTAAAATATTGGTTTAATTTTACTTAGTTTTCAAAATGCTTATCTCTCAAATGTGTTTTTAAAGACTTCTTGATATATCTTCAGTACAAGAATGTGGATTCACAACTGCATTTCATGTTGAAGATGGCTCTCAAAGGCGAGAGTATTCAACCGCCTTTTTTCCAAATTTCAATGAGATTTTTCTCTCTGTTAAACATAGTTTTCAGAATATTACAATCACATAATTCAATAAACTCTATTTTTAACTCTCCGAGAGCCCCTGATACGTTAACCAAGTGAGGCTGAAAATCAAGTTTCATGGTCACGTTATGCTTTTTAAAATAACTGAATCTTTTGCTGCGTTTGTCTATTAATTTTTCTAACTCAGACTGGTTTTCTCGAAAATATATATAGATATTCTCTTCACTTTCAATTATCAGTTTCGACAATTAAGTATAGTGTCCCTCTGAAAGTTTTGACGGATCAAGAAAGGACTTCAAAAAATAACATCTTTCTAAATAAAATTTTGCCGCATATTATATGTTGACTTATTTCTGCCTTGTAAAGGAAATTTGCGCCTCATTTTGATTTGTCATGGCATCACACACAACTGTTGCAGTTGTGTGTGATGCCATGACAAATCAAAATCTCTATGAAATGTTGTGCCTGATAATACACAAAACTTTAATTCATATAGGAAACATTTTTTTTTTACAACCAGCGTATTTTCGATTGACAGAGCGAATCTACACTAATAAACTTGTCATCTATCATCAAAAACGTTTTCAAAATTACGATGCCTTCTATTATTGCATGTATATAGTTCACAGTACTTTTAATCTGGCTTACGGCCTATCACGTTGAATACACCGGTTCTCGTTCGATCAGCGAAGTTGAGCCTGATCAGTACTTCGATGGGTGACCGCTTGGGAATACCAGGTGCTGTAAGTGTTTAGTGACTGATGTGCGTCGTGGTGCAATAGATACCGACTCGGAAAGAGAAATCGGTGAGCCGAGTTCGAATTCCAGTTGAATACCCTGCTTTCATTTAAGCACTGGTACTTTTGGGAAAGGTATCAATCCGTCTCTTCCCTACAGTTATGGGTTAAATAACAAGGGTAGAACTTGGGGAACCTGCCCTTAAAAACAAATCTCAATCAATCTTGATACTCAAAAAGAAAAATGTATTACTAGACACAAATCTTATATAAAAAAAACAATAAATTCTTGAAAGAAAAATGCATTACAAGCAAAATAAATTTTAGTTGGCAAAAATGACCCGCCGAGGTTGATTTGCCATAAAAACAAACTTTTAATCTTTTGTAAAGCGTTCCTTATATTAGCAACTATTGCACGTATGTGCTGCAGTTGATGAGTTTAATGAAGATAATTCTGTGTTTTTGGCGTTGTAGTTCATCTCTTTGGATGAGGAATGAATTCTTCATTTTTGCCATCATAGCAGGAGCAATATTAGTGCACACACTTACCAACTTAGAAAGATTCAGTCCAAACCTGTGACATTTATCTTTGAAGTTATTTAAAATGTCTATTCCTCATGCCTTTCCTTTCAACATTACCCGTTACACCTAATTGTGTGTAGGGCAGTTACTTTTTGTTACTATTTCCGTTACAAACTGTTTTTATGTAGTACGACTGGTTACCCTGCACCCAACCCTCAAATCTGGAGGACCGGTGGAACTTTCTTGCTTACGTTTACAGCACCTGGTATTCCCAAAAGGACACCCATCTAACTACTGGCCAGGCTTGATGTAGCTTAACTTCGGTGATAGGACGAGAACCGGTGTATTCAATCGTAGACATGGTTTTCTTTAATAGTGCATAAAGCAAGTCATTATTCCAGTAATTTAAAATCATCAGTTATGAGACAAATAAATAACATAATCAGTTCACTCTGTCGACTCATCAATGATAAAGAGAAATATACATTGTTTTTCTTATTATATTTGAAGCTGTGCTGCTACATTACTGACCAATTCATGCTGTCAATTTGTATTACTCTTTCTTGAAAAAGAAACACTTTATATTTATCTTTATCTAGATGTAAACATTTAACCACTTCTACAATGCATTACTTCATGTGCTCTAGGTGGCTGAAAGATTATTCCAAGCAAGTATGCAACTTTATACCCTGCGTCTTTGCAGCATTTTCTGATTTAAATGCAGAATAGGATAATTGTCTCTGCATTCCATCCATTATTTTGTGCAAAACAACCCTTTCGGTTTCCCTCTCCGATTTAGCATATTTATTGTCTTTAAGAAAATAATAATGTTGATGCTCATTGTATTTTTTAACTGTTGACATTTCAGTATCACGAAGTAAGCAATACATTTTACTACTGTTAAACACTAAAAATGTTGCGATTCCCATTCATCATTAAAGATCATATTTCCTTCTATCAAAATTCATTTACATTTTTGAGCATACTGGGTTAATTTTCATCGACATATGATATTATTATGAAGAGATAAATAAATAAATATCAGAAAAAAATATAAAATATGTTAGCAAGCACAAAACTAGTCTTATATACGCATTGATGTTATTGAAAACCATGCTATTTATATGCATCAGAGACCACTATATGAAATCAAAATTAGTAAAGATACAACGATCAGTTAAATATGCAAGTGACTTCATTATAAAAGTTGTATTATAGCCTAAAGTAAGAAATGAAAATGTTTTGTCAAAAATGGTAATTTTTACGGCTTACCTAGGGAAATATGGTTTTGAAAAACTGGTAAAGCTGCTGAAAAACAGGTTTTTGAGGCTGACATCTAAATATTCATTTCAAACGCAAGTACCGCCTTCACCATATTAAAACCTATTGTTTTCAGCGCGCAAATTCTCAAATTTTTATTATTAGCTCCGACTCTGTCTCTCAGTTGTATATAGCATTGCAGTAATGCTTGATGTACATTACTGAAATTTTACCTTGCTCATTGCTATTCGTAGCCCATAACAGACAGTATTTTAATTTTTTTGAATATAACCCTACCTTATTTATCATTTGTTATTGATTTTAAAATAAGGATTAAAATAAAAATTTAACAACACATTTTAGTAAAACACATTTCATTTTTAATGTTTCATTGAAAATTCCAAAGAACAAATAATATTAAAATTATAAAATTCGTTGTTAAATGAACTGGTAACAGATTAGTATTTGTAACGTGACATATGATAAAAGTCCATGTTAAAAATGTTTACTTACTCAGGTTGGGAAATAATAAGATGGCGTACAGTTTTACTAAAGTGTGTTTTTCGCTTGACGAGGCGAACAGATATCGATTTGTTTATATTACAGTATGTTTTGGTTCGGTTATTCTAAATAGTATTTTTTTTCTGTAATTTGGTTTGTAGAAATTAAGTATTCGTCCATGTCCGAAAGGCCGACTGCTTAGTAGAGTTATATTTGCATCCAGCAGTTTTTAACTGTTTTTTGTCTATTGTTAGCAGTTTGCATCTGTTTATATAAAGTTTATTTTCTTCTGATATATGTTTTTTACTTTTCCTCTGAATTTTTAAGTGATGCTTCTAAGTCATTGAATATTTATTTGTAACTTAGGTTCGATAATTTCTTTTTTTTTTTTGTTTCTCTAGTTTCTCCAAGCAAGGGCATACCGTTAAATAAATATTTAATTACAACCTTGTCGAGAATTTATTTTCATAAATTGTCCATTTTGTTTGCCAAGAGAGGGAAGTTATATTTATTATTTTATTATCAATTTTTTCGTTTTTGCTAATTGAAATAATAATAAATACAATTCGAAAAAATAAACAATATAAGTAAAACTGATTAATGAGTGTTTGAATTGTGTGGTCGTTTTTCTAGGTAAACATAATTTAATATTTTTCATACAGCATGAATGATCATATTTTACTTTAAATGTTTTTATCGAGCGTTTCTCATGAAGAATTAAAAAGAAAACGAAGACAGTCAGCTGGAAGTAATAGAGAAAGGAGAAAAATTAGCCAAGGGATAACCAAAAGACAGGCACTAAGTTACTAACTAACAAGAGATGTTGTTGCAAGCAGAATAATATTAAAGTAGTGCTATATATAATATTGCTATGAAGATCTTAATTTTTCTAAGTTAACAACACAAACGAAAAACCTTAACTAACGTAAACCACACTAGTATTATACATATTTTAGGTACCAATAACTGAAAAACAAAATCATGTATTTAATTATTGCTTAAAAACAGGACATTCCTTGTAAACATTTATTTTAGGAAGCTGGAGCTGAAGTCAGCAAAAAAATGTACTAATTCCAGTTCCGGCTCTAAATTTTCAAAATTATCTGGCCTCACATCACTACGCAAAATTTACAAACGGTCGTACTTGATGACCCAAAATGATACTTGCAGACTTAAGGCTGCATATTCCCCACCCCTGACTTAGACCTTAGACCTTATGAATTTAAGCGCAGTACAAGGTAGGCAGAAAGGCTTCTTCATTTCACATTTGAATCGACAATATGTAACCGTTTCTTCCATCGCACTTCTTGTAGAAATTCCTTGTGGCTTCTTGTTTCCCGGTCAACTTGAATACCCAAAAAATTAAATGAATGTCACTCGATGACTTCTGCCTTCTTAATTCTTTTATTTTACTGTTCTCTTTACTTAATATATATATATATTATAGTCACTTATACGCAGTAACCAGTTAAGCTTTATTTACTTTATTTCCTTGCTTGGGGTGAAATGATTTAAAAACATACAGACAGGCTTACGTTAAGTATGTGTAGATTGAAATAAATATTGGAACAACGATTTCCTACCTATTATAATGTGTGTTAATTATTCAAGAAAGAAAAGTTCAAATGTAATTAAATAAGTAGAATGGTGTGGGCAAAAACATATTCCTGATTATTATGTCATTTAAATCTTTGGCTCGTAATAAAGTTTCATTTACAAAGTTATGTCACATAAGATTTACTTTCAATGAAGTACGAAGGTTTTCACAAAATCACAACTTATTTATTTATTTCCTGGACAAAATTAAACTTTTCTGTTTTCGGTTGAAAGAAAAGTTAATAGTGGTGTGTTCAAAATAACTTGAAATAAACGCATTTTTCTCGAAAAAATAGAAACTCTTGATGTCAAATCATTCCTAAATATATGAAGAACAGATTTAGTCATTTCTAACCCGCTTCATTGAATGCATTTATTTTTGAATGATGAAAACTTGTTTGATCCTATTTTCAAATTTTGAAGATATTATAACTTTCAGATTTTGATGCAATTCATTTTGTTTAATGTTTATTTTAATCAAGGGTCAACAGGAACTGATTATTTATTCTGACGCAGTTAAGATTATTCTATTTTTCGTGTAATTTCATTTATTTCTGTCTAGTATTTACACACGTTGTTTTAATTAGATTCTTGCAGTATTAGCTGACATGTTAAAGTTATACTGATCAGAAATACTGACATGTTAAAGTTATGACAATACTAGGATCAAATTATTTCTGGGGAAGATTAATCAACATCTAGCACTCACTAAGTTTAAACTTAACATACCATTAAGATGAAGAAACATTTCTAGTGATTTGTATTATATATTCAGTGTTATGTAATTTGTATCAACAGAATAGTCTCACCTTTGCGCTTGACAAAATTATAGAAGATGGATGAATTTGACTATGCCTATTTAAAGTATATATATATATATTTATGTTTGTATATATATACATATATATACATATATGTATATATATATATATATATATATACATTCATAGTGGCAGATATCCATATATATATATATATATATATATATATATATATGCGTGTGTGTGTGTATGCGCGTGCGCGTGTGTGTGTGTGTGCGTGTGTGTGTGTGTGTGTGCGCGCGCGCGTGTGTGTGTGTGTGTGTGTGTGTGTGTGTGTGTGTGTGTGTGTGTTATAATGTGATTCATAATTTGCTAAGTGAAGCTTAATTACAGTTTTTCGGAGAGAACACGCTATAAATCTGATCAAGGCCGGCACGCTCAAACCCGCGGTGATGATGATTGCTATCTAAATATCACCTAAATAATTTTGTTCCCCCGTTTTGAAATGGTGTCGGTTTCATCATTTTCTTCTTAATTGTATCTCCGACTGTTTTGTGGGTGGTGTCAACGATCCTAGTATTATGGATTACTAATATTTTTGCGTGTTTAGTAAAAATGGTGTTAGCAGGGAAGATTATGAATTTTGTGTAATTTCTGTCGGAAATTATTTTGGTGATGTCTGATTTTTTTTTTGCTTTGTAGATCTTGTAAGCTCGTTTATTAGCATTGAGGATGAAAAAATGTGAGAAATGAAGATGCTTAAATGTCTTTGCAATAAATTTCTTTTCTTCATTTAGCCATTCCGGGATTACATATCCAAATGACTCTTAGCTATAATCCCATGATTAGTTCAGATAGTTTTCTTTGGTATTGGTGGGGATAGAAGTTTATTAGGTCTTTTTTGTTGTGCGTTTTTGATAAAATTAAACTCAAATTTCATATTGTTGAGTTCTAATAAGATGTTGAGGAAAGGTGGAGAATTGATTATTTCAAATTCGTGAGAATTCAATAAGTGGTTCAAACATCTTCAGTTTCATTATTACGTCTAATAAGAATATTATATATATATATATCTATATATATATCTATATTTATATATATATATATATATATATATATATATATATATATATATATAGGAAAAACTACTAAAAAGTTGTAAGTTTGAAATTTATTTTTTGACAGTATTTATTTCTATTATTATATATACAATTTTTTCCTATATATATTAAGACATTATACGTGGATCATCATTATGCCATATATATATATATATATATATATATATATATATATAGATAGATAGATAGATAGAGATATAAATATAGATATACATATACTATGTAAGTAGAGCTGTTTGGTATGTTGTGTTTAAATAAGCTAGATTCTAACAATTCTAGATAGTTGCAAACTAGAAAATCAGTGATAGCTGAACTAATAATAATAACGAATACTGTTGAAATAGAAGAAACATTTTTTAGTGATCATTTTGCATTTTTATTAATCTTTTTGACAGGTAGCGGAAGCTATTCTCTGGAATTTCTGCGCTGTTTTATCAATATGTTAAGGCATTTTTGATAGTAATCAGGGTGCATGATGTTTTGAAGTCTAAGCTCATCATAACTTTATTTATATTTACGTTACTTATTCTCTGGATTAACTCATCAGAATGTATGATATGTGTCGTGTTGATGGTTCTGAGCAAACTTTGTTACCCTTTCTTACCCTTTTGCAATATCTCTACCTAATTTGTGGAATGCACTGTTAACTCCAAACACAATGAGTATGCTGGCTTGTGTGTTTTGTGGTATATATATATATATATATATATATATATATATATATATATATATATATATCCAAGTAACGAAGAGAAGTTAACAACGTTCACAAAACATTAATTTAAAACAGAGCTCAATATGAAATGGAGCTATGAATATTTATTATAAATTATAGTTTGGAACATGTAGAAATTATCATCTACTACAAAGTGTACATTTTGTTTCGAGTATATATATATACATTTAAAAGACCACAAACCGGAGTTCTACCAAAAATTACCTACTAGAATTATCAACCAAACAAAATCAGAGATCGGCAGAATTAATAATTAATCTCTAAAACTCATGTCAGTTTGCCCCATAATAGTAACTTTTGTAATTGTAGAATCCAGAACGAATGCCCCATACCTAATAAATCTAATAAATTTCAAAATCCCTGGTATAATTGTGTTCGATTTCATCACTGTAGAATCCTAAAGATGATAAAATTTATATCAGAAACACAATGAACATTTTTAAAAAGCGCTTTACAATCACCTCTCATCTTTCAATAACAAGGACAAACAAAAATATGATATCACTTTCTAAATATTTTTAGAAGCTAAAAAACGAAAATAAAAAGTTAAATGGAAAATCTTCAAATAGGCCAGAACATCTAAATCGGTAAAGGGACCATGTTTCTTTTGTCTTCAAGATAAAAATGGAAATCATTAAATACATGAAAAGTAACATTTATTAAACCAGAGAAACGATAAAACTTTAACAACACTCTTACCTCAAATATTACCTTTATTTCATACAACAAACTGTGATCTAATTAAAGTTTTATATAAAAAATATATTTCCTAAATTTTGAATTCAGGTTAAATACAAAACATATATTAATTATAAAAACTAAATTTAAATACAAAAATATTTGTAGTCGTATACTTCACTAAGACAGATATATTTACCAAATAGCAATTCATATACACTTCTTAGAGCCTCCTCTCCTATACCCCCACCCCATATACATTTCCTTATTTTTACTTTTGTTAAACCCAAAGGACTAAACATAAAGGCGGCAAAAGACCATACCTTATCTCCTACTGTTAAACTTTTCTATAAAAGTTCAACACGTCTATTAATCACCTCTATCCTCAACCCTTTCCCTCTTTCTGTTCAAATTCTAACTTACAACATACAACTCTCATTTCCCAGTTTCCACCCCACCTACCTCTCACATATAATTCGCCAATATAAGATAAAGAATTCCCATTTTTTTTTCAAACCCCCTGATGATTGTTTTTACAATGTAGAAACAAAATGTACATTTTGTATTAGATGATGATTTGTACAAATTCTATGTTCATTTCAATGAGCTTAATTAGCTCATTTCATCAGACTACACAATATTCCTTTCATTTGGTACTAAACATTTTGCTGGAATAAGCATTTTCTTTAACTGAATATAAGAATAAAAAATATAAAAATAAAAATAAGAAGGAAAAGAGAAAAAGGAAAAGAGAGTTAGGACTGAGGCATTGGCGTCAGGTCGGCTGGGACTGTACAGACCAGTCGTGAAGGGATTGACCTCTAAAGAAACTTCTAATTCCGTAGATACGTGTGTTTGTGTGATTCCATAAACTAACCCAACCATTTATGCTGACCTATATCCATATATACATATGCGTACATTCCAACATATACTTAGAAATATGACTTTGTTTATGCTTATACATTCTTACCGACCTACACTATTCGTGTCTACATACGGATCATTGCGTTCGTATACTCACACATATCAGTCAAGTGCCATGCGTGATACACGCTTGGGCGATCATGTCTCGAAAGAGACATGACTGACTGGGCAGAAGATTATCCCGCAGTAGGTTGCCATTGCTTTCTGCGGTAGACTGGTTGCCGACCAAGACTATAGAACCCAAACTATTCTATTATTTAACCCACAACTGGAGGAAAGAGACGTATTAATACCTTTCCCAAGGGTATCTGCGCGTAAGTGAATACAATGGATTCCGCTGGAATTCGAACTCGGCTCCCCGGCTTCTCGTTCCGGGCCGATATCCACTGTACGCAACTCATACATATACATTTCATAAATACAATTTCCGCGCATATAAATAGCGTTATATATATATATATATATATATATATATATATATATATATATATATATATAGCTAGAAATTCTCACACATACTCCCAAAATACGCCTATATTTTAATATTTCCATACATCGTCACATCCATTCGTATATATGCTCATAAATGTGTTCTTCATACTGACTGTTTTATTTCTTTATATCCACATACAATTATTGTGTTCACATACTCCCAATTTTATGAGGAGCGGATCCACGCATACATGTATGCACATCCATATTTATATATATAAATATAAATATAATTATATAAGGATACAAGCAACTTTTTATACCCCATGCATAAAGACAATATACTCCTTTGTACATTTATCCATCTACTTTTAACTCCCAAATGAGGTGCTATATTTTCTTTTCATACGTCTTAACAAACATTACACATATATATCCATATATACCGGCATACCTCATTCAGATTGGTAATACTAACCTGTACACATATTGGTAGAATGATCAGTACATAAAGGTATGATAAGTTCAAGAACGCACAAGTGACTGCATCTAAAATTAACATAACCAAATATAATCAGGTTTTCTCATATGATGGAGAAACGTATACATAATTAAGTCCATTCATATATATTAAATACAAAATAATACATACAATAATATATATAGGCATGCACATAATTCTAGAGGAGCATGTACAAAATTAGGTGCACCCATAGATATGAGAAACATATCTCACCTTACACTTAGGTGACCCATTATACACGTGAAATATTTATGTCAAAGTCATTATAGTGAACTCATTTCTAATTAATAGTTCATGATAGGATATTTCTTATAAAACTTCGTACACCAATAATATAAAGTCATTGTGTACTTAGATTGGCGTGTCAATCTATTGTATGGTAGGTCCTTATCCTCACTTCTTTGGTTTGTAAAATCCTCCAACGAATGTTCCACACAAATGTGAGAGAGCTGGCAAGTGTGTCGGAACGGGGTGGTTTATGCGTTATACAGTTTAAATTTATTTTTCTGACTGCATTTGAAAATTATTTCATTTCTCTGATTTAATAATTGGCTAGATTCTCTGAATTTGACAATTGTAATCTTTTCGTTTAAGCATAAATTGCATCTGCTTCTAAAGCTATTAGGGGTTTGAGATTTCCCTATAATCTTCCGTTCAATCTGTTTTTCTACGATGGATTTTCCTTAGTGGGTTGTTCTGCTTAAAGTGCTTATCAAATAATTTCAGAAAGTATTGCCCGATATTAATATTAGATAGCTTACAGAAAGCGGGGTTAAACCATATCACTCTTTTTCTTTTTCTAGTTTCTTTAGTTCTGGTTCTTTTGGGGAATTCTAAGTAATGTAATTCCTGTTTGAAGCCACTTCTTTTTAAAGCGATGTTGTAATGTGTATTATTTTTATTAAAGATTATGCTATTTGATGATAGTTTGTTGATTCTAGTGTTTACGATTGTAGGGATCTGTTTAATTATCTGTTGGGGTGGTTGGAGTGGACGTTCATGTAGATTGTGGTTTCATTATTTTTTTGGTATGCTTTAAATGTGCTGTTTGCCAAATTTAAGGTAATATTTTAGGAAGTTGTATATTTTTAAATTAGAGGAAATTTCTATTTTAAATCCGAGCCATTTAAAGGCTCTAATTGCTTTCTTTTCCAGCCGAGATGAGAGTGGACCATTACTGTTAGGGATAATGATGAGTCCGTCTTTGTATAGACCTATTAGTTTGGAATCCAATATCCTACTAAGGGTGTTTAGGATATAGATTCCTATTAAATCTGCGATTTTGGCAAAATCAAAAGCACATATTGGGACATCAAAATTATTACCTTGGTTCTTTATTCAGGCAGAATTATTGTTGGACAATATAGATGTCATAAATGCTAATATAGTTTTAGATTCTTCATCGGTAATATCTAAAATGATTTTTGTGAAATTTAAACTATCTAACAATAGATTTTTTGGAATGGATGGGTAGAAATCGAATGATCACCGCCACACACTAGTAGTTAGTGACTAGGTCAAAATCAATCGAAAAATGGAAAATTGTCAACAGAAAAATGGAACAAGGACAATGACGTTGAGATTTATGTGTCAGTCGCTTATGTGTAAATGTCTGCCGCGTTCACGAGTGACGGAACTTTGAAAAATGATTTAGAGATTGCAATGGTTTCTTTGAATTTTGTATTTTGAACATTTTTATATGATATTTATTGTTTTCTTTCAAATCTTTATTCTCTCGTTACAGCTTCCAAATTTCAATAAGTTTTATTTCCTAGCGCGCTGTACACTTGGTATGGAATTTAAAATCCGTCACGCGTCGGCTTCCTAACTGTAATTGCTTTCCAACGAAATCGAATGAAGAATTCATCTTCCAGCTGAAATTTGCAATTGTCTTCAGAAAATGGCTTCGTGTATTGTCGGAATCTTTACTTTTGAATATACATCGATAGCGCCTGACTTTCTCCATTTTGTAATTTTTTTAGTACGCTGTCCTTTCCTAATTTCCTTTCTTACTCTCACCAGTATATATATATATATATATGGATTTTGAAAATACAGTCTATCACTTTCTTTTTCACTCTTGCATTACGTATTATTTCTTTTTTTGGTGCTCTGGCGTTTTCATTTTTATTGCTACATTTTGTTTTTAATTATAAATGTTTTTTTTTTCGTTTTACTATTCTCCTCTTTCATAATTGCAGGTCAGACTATCTATCTATCTATCTATCTATCTATCTATCTATCTATTTGCTTCTAATCTAACTATTTGCTTCTAATCTATCTATCTATTTGCTCCTAATCTATCTATCTATCTATCTATCTATCTATCTATCTATCTATCTATCTATCTATCTATCTATCTATCTATTTGCTTCTAATCTATCTATCTATTTGCTTCTAATCTATCTATCTATCTATCTATCTATCTATCTATCTATCTATCTATCTCTCTCTCTATATATATATATATATACATATTATAAATTATATTTTAGAAGGTACATATAATCGCAACGAAGGTACGTTCGTTTCAGCATTGAAGCCTCAATGCATCATCAGGCGATAAGTAAAGTACTGGAAACCCTCTTTCTTTATATTTATTTAGTTTTATTCGAGGTGTGGGCTGGGGTTTAGGGATAGGGGGATATGCCGTTAACAGTTGGAATTTTTGGGGACAGTATTTAGTTAGAGGTGTTGGTGGAGGTTAGCTATTAAATTTTTAATTTTAAATTTCTATTCTCATAACTGGTCAATATATGATTCGTCTTATTATGGTTATGGTTATTAACATTACTCTAATTATGGATATGTTGATTGACCTTACTCTAATTATGGCTATAGACTTTACTCTAATTAGTGTTATTAACCTTACGAATTATGATTATTGACCTTACTTTATAATTAATATTGATTAATACCAATTATGGTTATTAACCTTAATTTATTAGTCAATACAAATTATGGTTATATACCTTATTTTATAGTTAATATTTAACCTTATAGAATTTATATATATATATATATATATATATATATATATATATGGGGTCGTATTTCTGGCTATTGTAGTATTTTTTAAATATTGAAATTATGTACGTGTTCTAAAATATAATTTATAATAAATATTCACAGCGTTGTATATTATATATCGACCACTGTTTTAAATTCGTGTTTTGGACGTTTGTAAGAATCCTTCGTTCTGTATTCACTCGGATATATATATATATATATATATATATATATATATATATATATATTCTTCATTTGTAAAGATGATATTACGCGACCTACTTTTCTACCATGATGTCTTCACGCGATTTGCACATCGCTTGAAGTCACAACTCATGGTTGATCGTGTAATAAATCGTTTACAAATGGAAAATATTCAAAAGTTATACAATATAATTGTATTGAACTGTTTTTCTTACATATGTGTACTGGCCCAAGTTTTAGTATAACCAAAAACTAAGTAACTAATTAACACACACACACGCACGCACACACACACACACACACACACACACACACACACACACACACACACACACACACACACATATATATATATATATATATATAGAGAGAGAGAGAGAGAGAGAGATACAGATATAGATATATAATAGTGGGTTAAAAGCAATCGTACCGTACTGATGAGCTCTGATACAGAAGAACAGATCTGTTTGCAGGTTGACTATATATATATATATATATATATATATATATATATATATATGTGTGTGTGTGTGTGTGTGTGTGTGTGTGTGTGTGTAAAAACCTACTCACTTATGATCTGAATTTAATGACAGAATGGTTAAATAAAATAAGTCAAGAGGAAAACTGTATTTAACTCGCTTAGGTGTTTCGTCCTCTGATGGACCTTATTAATGGAAAAAGACAAGCATTTATTCCAAATTACACATCTATAAAGAAACAGTGTTGGCAACTATAAAAACCGCTCCCAAATCATTCAAAAATATTAACTGAATATCTTAGTTTAGAACTCTTTCATGTGTAGTGCAATGTCACGAGGTGTTAAAATGAAGGGAATTCAACCATTTTCCTTGGACTTTTCTTATGTATGTTAATCTGTTTCAGTATCATTTCCAAAAGAAAATGTAAATCAGAGAAACAAGTAGAAATCTAAAGAAACTTATATATGAACCCAAAAGAGACATCACTAACAATAATTTAACGAATGCATTAGTGATTCACGGGAATAAATTCGACCACTCTTTCGATTAAAAAATGCCATACTAATAAAAAGTTAAGTAATTTATTCAGAAAGAAATTTCTCGAGAGCGCCGCCATCCAGTACTACCAAAATATCAATTTGTGACGCGGTTTTTTTCCAATCTCACCATTTTTTATGGAAATGATACTGAAACTGACTAACATACATAATAAAAAGTCCTAGGAAAACAGTTGAATTCCCTTCATTTTAACATGTCTTGACTTTGCACTACACATGAAGGAATTCTAAAACTAAAATATTCTCTTAATCTTTTTGAATATTTTGTGAACGTTTTTATAGTTGCCAACACTGTTTGTTTATAGATACGTAATTTGGAATAAAGCTTATTTCGTCTTTTTGCCTTGATAAAGTCCAACACAGGACGAAACGCGTAGGCGAGTTAAATACATTTTTCCTCTTGTCTTCATTTTACTTAACTATATATATATATATATATATATGTGTGTGTGTGTGTGTGTGTGTGTGTGTGTGTGTGTATGTGTGTGTGTGCGTGTGTGTGTGTGTGTGTGAGCATCTATATTCTTATGTATATAATTATTAAACAGTTATTGTTCAAAGTCAAATTAGACCAGTAAACAGGTGTATTAATAGCTGCTCAATGCACATTTAAATAAAATATATTAAGATTGCCATACAGTGTTTTTAAATACCAATAATAAGAAAATAAGCCATCGATTTAACCTTTCAGTATCATCTGTCTATATTGTCTAACAGCTTTAATACTTTATTTTGGAACAAACAAAAAGAAATTTCAAATAATGGGAGCAATAAATCAAGAGTAGCGAAATATTATTAGAGGACGAATAAATATATTATACACATTTTTATCCGGGTTTTTAAGAATCCAAAATTTATTTTTTAATGTGTAGACAGAGGCAGGATTTAAGACCATTCATTCAGTATTTTTTTTTGTTCTGGAAATTATATTATAGCTAATTTTTCCTCTTGGCGCAATAGGCAGACATCAATATTGCTGTAAGTTTCGGCTCTTCTCAATATATTCTAGCATAGATTAGGATATTTGTTATTTTTTTCTTTTAATGTCCACATATTATTGACTTTTTTGGTACAATTCCCAAGATTTTCTAACCTGAATAAAAAGGTGCGTTTATACCATCATTTTTTAAATTGTTTTTAATACACTCCACGTATAATTTGTTCTGTCCATTTATATCTTGTACTTCTGATTTTTAAATAACTTCATCAATTCTAAAACTCAATCAAGCAGATATTTACTTTTATCTGTACAGTTATGTTTTCCATTATAAGCGATATTTTTCTGCACGTTATATTTGAAACACATGGTGTTTTATATTTTAGTACTATTCTAAATCACAATTACAGCTGTAGCTTAATACAACTGTTTTTCTATTAAATATATTGTGTAATTCAAAATCTTTAGAGAAGTGCTTATTAATCAATTTCAAAAATGTTTTCTATATTTTAGTGTTTACCACTAAATTAAAAGATGGATTAAAACAAATAATATTTTGTTTCTTCCTATTATTGTTTATTTATTTATTTATTTAACATTTATATTTCAATTTTGTTTTATGTCCATCTTCTTTGAAAGCGTTTTCATAATCTGTCTTTCTTTGGAAATTATATTACAAGAAGTGTTTCTAGACAAACTCTATTCTATTTCTTTAGAGATGTTTTTGATTATACTCCCGGAATAGTTAAAATCCAGCTTTGGAATATATATATATATATATATATATATATATATATATATATTATATAGCGGAGAATTTTGAATTTGTAGATTATATGGCACATCCAAATAGTAGACAGCCTATTTATTCATATCGACCTCTATTTCAAAGTTGGGGTTCTTGAATAGTTTAAATATATTTCTTTGTCATTTACTCTTTTGTTTTATGGCACTTTTATCAGGCTGTTATCTTTATACTATCCATGATTGTCCATGTGGATTATTTTATGGAAAATATACAGGCCCACTAATTCGAAAATCTCGGCAAGATCTAATGAACCCTGCAATGTGTCAAAGGCGTCCTTTCCTAATCATTTTAATCCATGCTGCACCACTGTGGAAAAGAAAACCAACGTTGAAGTTCATAGAGGTGAACTGAGAAATTCTAAGACGAAGAAATAATATGAATCACAACAACATTTAAAATTAATCAAATTTTTATTTATAGTTTTGATGATAATGATGATGATATTTATACTAATTAAGATGTATTGCAGATTGAAATATATCTCTTAAGTATAGACAAATAAACTGCATTGATATCTTTTAACAAAATACGCTAGGGGAACATCAGAAAATGTTTGTAAATATATTATTAACTGACCATTTTTCTACCAAAATGATCAAAATTATTTTTCAAATGCTGTTAAAAAATTGAAGGTCATAGTTTGAGCGAGTTTAACTGCCCCACCATTTGACCAGTTAACGAAGTCTGATAATATTTATCGTATTATACAAGCAACTTATCACTACTATAAAATAAGTTCGTTTCTCAGTGTGCTTTACAGAATATATAATTAGACAACTACTATGGCACAAACATTATACAACAGTAAATAATATGCTTCTGATTTGTGTGTGTAGGTATGTGAAATGCTATTAGATAAAGAAAGAAAATTCATTTCTTGCTTCAGAATTAAATTGCATTTATTTCTAGACTCCTAAAATAAAATAAATGCTAACATCTCCAACACTATGCACAATTTAAAACTGATTGACTATCTCAAGCAATGACCTGTCAAAGTATTCATTCCCCCTCCTTTTTCTATTAATACCTACGTCGTCTATTTGAGCTACCTATTAACCTAATCGCCGTTTGCTAATTAACACACTTGAATTGCTTAAAGCATCGCCTTGTTGAAATTGAGTAGTTGTGTGTAAGTCGGCCGGCCAAGTTCTAACCCGACTGACAGCTAATTAAGTGGGCTGATGATTAGCTGTCAGCACAAAAAGAATAAAAGGATGTTTAAGGAAGTCTTGTAACGCAAACAGTTCGACCTTCGATGTTTAAAAAAAATGATGCATATAATATTACAGAGCAGTTTTAATAACGTTGCCTGCAAATTGTGGAAACAATAGCAAAATGTTTTATTCCAATAATCGGTTCTAACTTTTGCACCGCAGAAAAAGTCATTTAAATTATTTTCTGTATTAAACAAAATAACTTTCCTGGAATAACTTTTCACAATCCGCTCTTATCTATCTATCTATCTATCTATCTATCTATCTATCTATCTATCTATCTATCTATCTATCTATCTCATCTTGTTCATATCTATCTATCTATCTATCTATCTATCTATCTATCTATCTATCATCTGTTCATATCTATTTCTATCTTATTCTATCTATCTATCTATCTATCTATCTATCTTGTTCTATCTTATTCTATCTATCTATCTATCTATCTATCTATCTATCTATCTATCTGGCTACCTAGATAGGTCGGTTGCTAGTTATTCATCTTCAGCCAAATTTTAATATGACTGACTAATAATTGTAAAAAAAGTAGTAATACGTTTTTATTTTATGCTATTTACATATTTTATTCTAATAATCAGTTTCCGATTATCAGATATAATTGATGTATGTTCATGACCAATCGATTAATTTTTATATTAAAAAAATTAACAACGTAAAATGAACTCATTTAACACTCTGTTCTCAAGCTTTCCTGAAAAAAGAATTTAACTTTAAATCTTGATATAAACAGAAATAATACTATCAATAATTTGTTAGAATCTGAATCCGACACATGCATAAATGAAAGAATATGGGCGCCATTATTCATCATCATATCTAATGGCTGTCAAACTAATTCAAGGTTGATTACAACTGTGTTTATCAAAAACAGAGAATTACGAGAAAGTACGTACTTAGCATCTCCAGAAGACACCAGTTTTTAACATGGAACAATTTGGAGAAGTATGATGTGCCTGTATGTCTTAAATGATGCAGCCAGGCCGTAGTATCTGAAAGAGTGGTATGAGAAAACCGGAAATTTAAAACGATGGTATTTTAGATCATACAGAGGATTTTGCAGCAAAATCGGACATTTGACAAAAAGAATGTATATGCAAAGACCCGACAGTTATTTAGCAAAAGTTACAGTTAAAGTTACATACTACATTATTTTTCAATGTAACAGGCGTCGGCGGCGGAGGCGACCATCTCAAGACGGGCGCAAAATGAATCACACAATTTGGCGACTATGTTCTTGTGTATAATGCCAAACACCTCCACGATGGCACATTCAGAGTGTCGACCGTGTTGTAGTAGTGCTTGTTGGTGTTGGTCTCGCTCGCGCCCCAAGAAGAAATAGTCAAGAGTGTTGCAGTAGTGTGAAGAGGAGGAGGGCAGCCACAAGTCCGGCAACCAGTGGGGAGGAATATTGTTGAGCAGCCATGCCTTCGTCGTCTTGGCCTTATGTGCAAGATCGGAGTACTGCTGAAAGACGTAGGAGCGTTCAGCGGTGATCTCGTCCATACACGGATTCACCACACTCCTCAGCACCTCCTGGAAGAGTTCGCTGGTGATTCTCAGGCCCTTTGAAAGAAGAACTGAGGCATGATGTCCTCTTGCTGGAGATGACGCCAAGGACCATGACAAAGAAGGAATCTTTGTATGCTTCACGATGGAAACTTCCTTGATGTCTTTACAGATCCACATTTCGTTCTGCTTGTTGCTCTTCTGGTCCTGGATAAAATTATTTTCATCAGGAAATAACCTAAACATTCTTTCAAAATATCCTGAGAATCAACGTTGAGATCTGCCTGGAGGTGCTGATGAGTGTGGTGAAGCCCTGGATGGACGAGATCACCTCTACGTTTTCCAGAAGGACTCCACTCCTGCCGAGACGACCCAGATGTGGCTGCTTAACAATTTTCCGCATCACTGTTTGCCGGATTTTGATTGTGCTCCTCACCCGATTGCAACCCCCTTGACTATTTCCTCTGAAAGAATGAGATCGAGGCCAACGCCAACAAGCACGCTCACAACACGGTTGACTCTCTGAAAGCTGTCATCGTGGAGACGTTTGCCACTATGGACAAGGCCATATTCGCCAAAGCGTGTGAATCATTTCGCACCCGCGTTGAGATGGTTGTCGCCGCCACCGGCGGTTACATTGAAAAATAATTTAGTATGTAACTAACTGTTGCTAAATAAATAGTCTTGTCTCAGCATATACAACTTTTCTTTTCTTTTTCTCAAGTGTCGTCTTTTGCTGCAACACCTTATATTTTGAAAATGTGACACTGGAGACCGTAAAATTTGTGACTATTATATTTGAGACCGTTTTACTTAAGACTGTGGAATTTCAGAACTTGCTATTTGAGACCGTTCTATATGAGATGGTAGAGTTTTAGACCGTGACATGTGAGCCTATAGCAAATGCTGATCAAATTGACAGCAGGTATTACCGGGCCATTATAAACCGTTATTTACGTGGTATCTTGACGATTGTAAAAGCTTGCAAGTAATTATTTCGATATATATTGACTATTCCTACAGGAACATTTCTGAACAGCATTGCATCAGGAAAATGTTGAGAAACAATGATGACAAGAGAATCAGCTTAAGTGCGGGAGTTTAAACAAAAATATAGAGATCGGACAAGGCGCATATATCCCGAAATTGCTTTTGACAAGAGAAGCAACGAGAAATAAATCCTTATGAAATAAAAGAAATTCGCTAAAGAATCGGTAAATTAATTTGATTAGCCTGAATATGATTTCAAGATCTAAGGAGAGAACTTTCCTAAAGAATGGAACTGTCGAAAGTCTCCACCAAATAAATACGTTCGTAAAATAACAGAGTGAGAATTCAGTTAGTCGTGTTGAAATTTTTAATCTAAACAATTTGGGAATTGTTGAGTTTAACGATTACTCTTTTTCAAACATATACAGCGTTTTTCTCGTTTGAGAAATAATGACTTTTTTTTCAGTTAGAAAGGCTGTGTAAAAGTGCAGAGATTTAAGAGACATTACATTAGACCTTACAGATCCTCTGGTTTTTTGTCGGAAATTTCCTCTTGATTTATTTGGCGTACCTAACACTACAATTGTCTTATGATGTGTAGAATTTAATAATACTTTGTAGAATTGGAATTGCTCGTAAACTCAAGCTTTATTTTAGGTTTTCCACAGAAAAGCACTAAATATAAACATGGAAGTGGGAACTGACAAAAGCTAAACATTTGGAGAAAAAATACCAAAATTCACTGTAGATCTCATCATAAAGAATAAATATTTGAAGGCGTCCTTATGTGAATGAAACAACCCAAATAAAAAGACCAATTAACATTTACCCTAGGGTATAGCATTTTTAAATGTCTTTAAAAATGAAATAATGTTCTTCATCCAAATGTGTTGTCACATTTAAAAATCCGAAACGAACTTATGGAAAATGTCTCCCATGAATTGAATACGTTACACACATGCAATCACACACACCACCACACGCACACACACACGTGTGTGTGTGTGTGTGTTGGTGTATGTGTGTACGGAGTGTGTGTGCGCGCATGTGTGTGCTATGGGTAGCTAATCTTGTTTACCAAGCGCACCTGTCTATTAGCAAGGCAAGATAACCTCTGTTCAAACATGCATAATACCTCCTGACGAGAGGAACGAATGATTACAATAAGATATAAAGGTACATTTATAAAATTATAGAGTCAGGTGATGAATATTACCTTCATCAGCTAGGAGACAAATTGTGTATTTGTATTAATCAAACACACACACACACACACACACATATTATATTATAGATGTAGCTGTGAAAAATTTTATGATGAGTTTAGATAAATTATTTTCGATTGTTTTTGTGTTTCCATATTAGATTAACTTTCTCGTCTTCCCCAAAATTCTTATACTACAAGTTTATGATTTAATTCTAGTGTTATAGACATTTACAGAAACATCTAGTCATCACGGTAAAAAACTGAATGCAGGGAACTGGTGCTTATATTTTGTTATGAAATCTCTAAACGATTCTCTTCAGATTTTGTCCTGTTATTTACCACACAGCGGTTAAAAAAGAGATAAATCCACAACTTTCATAGTAGCATTTGCATGTATTTGAATCTAACAAACTTGGTCTTTCGATTTCTAGTTCTGCTCTGAGTGCGTTTTTGTTCAGTGGATATCGATTCGAAACGACAAATCGGTGTGCCGAGTTCGAATTCCAGTTGAATTCATTGCATTCACATGCGCACAAATAAACTTGGGAACGGTATTAATCCGTCTCTCCCCTCGAGTTATGGGTAAAATGATAGGACAGATTGAGTTCTATAGCCTTGGTAGGCAACCAGTCTAACGCAGAAAGCTATAGCAACCTATTGCGGGATAACCTTCTGCCCAGTCAGTCATGTCTCTTTCGAGACATGATCGCCCAATGCGTGTATCATGTATGGCACTTAACTGACTGAAAATATAATAGTTGAAAACATGATTAAGATTTCTACTGGGCATAAAGTGAGGGATCAATTTTATATTGTTATGAAGTAATAAACTGATCTCCCAATAATTACAACTTAATCATATAATACATACCTTCCCCCTCTAGTTATAGGTCAAACCATAGAACAGATTGGGTTCTATAGCCTTGGCTGGCAAACAGTCTACCACAAAGAGCAATGGCAACCAACTGCAGGATAATGTTCTGATTAGAAAGTAACGTCTCGAAAGTGACATGATCGCCCACAGCATGTATCACGTATGGCACCTCACTGAGTTCTAATTTAAATATTACACACAAAAACTCTTCTTTCGAGACATGATCGCCCAATGCGTGTATCACGTATTGCACTTAACTGACTGACAATAGTTAAAAACCTGATTAAGGCTTCTACTGGGCATAAATTGTGGGATCAGTCTTATATTGTTATGAAGTAATAAACTGATCCCCCAATAATTACTACTTAATAACATAATACTTCTCTTCCCTCTCCAGCTATGTTTCAAACAACAGGACATATTGGGTACTATATCCTTGGGTTCTATAGCCTTGGCTGGCAACCAGCCTACGACAGAGAGCAATGGCAACCAACTGAGGGATAATATTCTGCACAGTAAGTCATGTCTCGAAAGAAACATGATTGCCCACAGCATATATCACATATGGCACCTAACTGTGTTCTGATTTAACTATTAAACCAAAATACTCTTCTCGGGAAGAAATATTAGTTGCAGGGTGTGGAGGACTTAGAGTTTCATAATACAAAGGCAGGGGAGACAGGCGAGTAATATTCAATATTTATCTTTTTATATTTTTTGCATTGTGGTTATGCTGCTATGGTACGAGATGAACATTTCTGCTGTACATATTCAATGTAGAAATTTATTTCTGTTTTTGTTAACCCTCGAAACTTTCACGCCTGCTCAGTTTTCTATCCATACACGAATAAAATAATTTTCTAAAGAATTAATGAGTATTTTTCATTATTAATAAAACATATTTTATAACTTCAGACGTTATTTTTAGTGGATACGCATATTTGAGAAGAAAGTTTTGTATGAACGCTTAAGTTCTTAAAATCCTGTCAGTCTAGAGTTTGTCAGATCTAACGACGCTTCCATCTTACCATCTAGGAAAGTACAAATCTTGCCGGAAAGCGCATATTCTAGATGTGATTTCTCGATTATTCATGCTGGTAGACAAAAATAAATAAATACACTGTGTTTAATAAATAAATCTTCTCAAATACGAGTACCACTAAAAGAATATTTACATTGATAAGATCTGTTGGATTAATAAATAAAAAATTCATTAATTTGTTGGAAGAAAATATATGAATAAAAGTAAGACAATAGGAAAACTGCACTTAGCCGATGCGTTTCGTCCTCTGAGTATCTTTATGAATGCAATATAGGATTTATGCAGGCTGTTTTTATATTTACAGGGACAAGATTGTCATTATGTTTACCATCAAGGATTGTATATTTGAGAATGTTAATGAATGTTGATCAACTGGTTGAAATATCAGTTGCAGGATGTGGAGGACTTAGAGTGTCATAATACAAAGGCAGGGGAGACAGGCGAGTAATATTCAATATTTATCTTTTTATATTTTTTGCATTGTGGTTATGTTGCTATGGTATGAGATGAACATTTCTGTTGTACATATTCAATGTTTAAATTGATGTAACCGTTTTCTTTAATTTTTCAACATATTTGTTGTTGTATATTTTGGCTTTGGAAAGAAGAAATTTCTTCAGAAAACACAAGTTTGAGAGAAAATAACCTAGCCATAGATTGATATTTTGATAATATCTGATGTTAGCACGATCGAAAATGTTCTGAGTAAAGTACTTTAATTCGATGAGTGTTCTATGTTCTGGGTCAAAATTGTAGTCAAATTTTTCTATATGTATGACTAGTACATTTGCAGATTTGTAATTTATGAGGTTGCTTTTGTGTTTACAGTCACATATTTATTTATTTCTGCATGTTTTCCCATATATTCTTATAGATATTTTTAGTTTTCATTATATCCACAACGGTTTTTGAATGCGATGATTTAGATATTGCTTAGATGGGATGAATTCTTCTGGATAAGGGATCTTATGGTAAGTAGTATTATGTAACTGTTTTTGTTTAATTTCTTATTTTGGTTGATGTTAATTTTGTTGAGGTTATGTATTTGTTATGCATTTTGCTTTGCGTTGTGCATAAACTGATAATGATATTGGAGGTTTTGGACGTGTTTTCTGTTTGTTTCTTATTTGGGTAGATATTGATCGCTGCAAATTCTTAATGCTTTTAAGTAGCAAATGACAATTATACTAGATTTCATTTTACAGGGGTGGTTTGAATAGAAGTTGACATTCTCATTTTGTTGGGAGCTTTTCTGCTAGTGTCAAATTTGATGTTGCTATTGCTTCTGTGTGATACCTAGGAAGAGAATAGTGTAAATAGCTCCAGATTCAAAGTTGATGTCTTTTGTGGGTTCAACGCTATTTAGTTGACGTGATCAGTTAAAATAGGTTTTTGTAAATATATTTTTGAGAGCCATCTAGGTGCCTGAATTAGGAAGAGGTTAATGGTAGAATGCTTTTGAAAGAAACATATTAACGCAGCTGAGAAGATATCCCATCAGTCTGCTAAATATTTGTCAATACACTGATTAACGAAAGTGAACGAATATTGTTTGCTAACTAGCTGATACAATTTTATGATTATTTGTGTTGGGATAGAAAATTTTATTTCTGTTTTTGTTAAATGTGTTTTTAGTAGATTTCGGCATTTTCCTGGAGACGGTCTTGTACAGTGATTTAGTATCTAAACTGGCCATATTATTTATGTCTAAATTTCATCACTTGATTTTTTTTAATGTGTGATTGTATAATTTTTCCAGGTAGTGGGGTTAGTGTTTTGCTTAGTGTGTCGGATAGTTTATGGGTGTGTTGTCAATCACTGATATGATAAGTCTTATTGGTATATTTTGTTTATGTGTTTTTGGTAGTTTGTTTATAGTGTGGGTATTTCTGGAGAGTATTCAGTGAGTGTTAGTCAGGTGTTGTCATTGTTAAAATATATTTTGATATCATATATGAATTTTTCAGCCTCTTTTGGGGCTTGGTTTTTGTTTGCTATTTCGTAGGTGTTGTCCTGGTCGATAAAATCTCTCATTTGTTGTCAGTAGACGTTTTGTACATAATTACTATTAGCCGCCTTTGCTGGAATGAGATATGTGGATGTTTTTTCTTATTTGCTAATTCACTCAGAGCAAGGAAGTGCAGCGTCGTTCGTTTTATTAAGTATGGCTGTAATAAGGACTTTGATGTGACATTTCGTAAAATCAGTTAAAGCGAAACCGTAGACTGAAAGAAAAATGAACGGATGTAAATCAAATTTTCATTTCCTGAAATCGATATCAAATAAGTCTTTCATCGTAAACTAAATTTTGAAGTCATCTGAGTAAATGACATCATGGCTGAGTCTAAAAACTACAATTATACATACTTAGAGCCAAACAGGAAGCAAAAACTAAAATAAAAGGGCTGAAAAAATACAGACATACAGGCAGATAAGCAGACACACACACAAACATCATGCCTTTTATATATATATATATATATATATATATATATATATATGTTATAGATTTTCTGCACTATTGTAAGAACTGCAACCTTGAAACTTCTGAATATCGTTTCTTATGTCTTTGCATATGAGTGTATCAAATTTGATTAAAATCGGACCACTCCTTCTATAACCCGATTTTTTCGATTATCGATTTTCGATATTTATTCTGGATACCTCGACACAAAATCTAGTCAACTGGGTAAATTTCAAGAAAATCGGTTTAGTCGTTTCGGAGTCTACAGTTAACGGACACACACATACACACACCGACAAAGTTCCATTTATAAATAAGTTTAGATTTAGATAAACACATACAGCATGATAATGTCACTCAGATTACTAAAAAGGCGAGCTAAGTAAAGTTTTCTCTCTTGTTTATTTTTATATATTTTACTTAGTAGTACTAATAATAAATGGAAAGATATTATACAATTTTGTAACATTTAATATTTGTATTAATATTATTTAATTGATAATGAAACCCTTTTTAGCTACGCAAGGCTGTCGTGTTTTGGTGCTATATTCACCACCTTCTCAGGCGGTATAAGTTTAAAAGTGTTAAGAAATGATATTTGAAAAAAATTGTACCTATATTTCCCTTATTCTAATGTGTGTGGCTAGAAATACCAAGAGAAAGATAACTCTAAATAATCCCAAGGATTTGGAAGATGGATTGGAGAAATCTGAGAGGTCCCTACCAAGTCATTAAGTTATAAGTAATATATAGAAGAATGCATTTTAGATTAGAGGTGTGCTGGAGATTTTCATAGGTTGAAAAAGACGCAGTAATTAGCTTTATAGTAAAAAAGAAATTAACTGTACTTTAAAGTGAACGACAACATATGTTGACAAGTGACTTCATTCGTTTCCTTTGTTTAGCAGAGTAATTTAAGAAACTGGAGAATTTGTGATTTTTTTTTATAAACATATGAAACCATGTCCGTGTAAAGATTTTACACATTCTTTTAAATTTTTTCCCTTTTACGGTAAGGGTTTTATTTAATTCTTTTAAACGCTAAATGAACTTTATAAAAGGATGTGTTATTTCTTTACTTTTTATTAGTAGAAGATAAAGTATAGAGATATCATTGAGACTTAAAAGAGTTATTGGTGCTACCTATGTAAAATTATCGATGATTGGATTTTCATTTATGTAAATAGTGTAAAAGTAATCAAAATAATCAGTTAGACACGTCTTCTGTAATGGACACTTATTCGGAATTAGGCAGTTGCATTTATTAGTTTTGTAATCTTTTCTCATTTTAAGATGGCACTAATTAATCAGGATGTTTTCTTTTTTAAAATTTATTGTTTTGCTTCTTGATGATTTTGTCTAAGTTTTCAGTACAACTGTAGATAATTTAAGGGTATTTTTGTGAAAATCTTGTGAGGCGGTTATTTTTAGGAAAGGGATTTTCAACCATATTAAAAAATTTAGCTCCCAAACTAATACAGAGTATTTAATTAAATGGAGGTGCATAGCAAATGATTTTTCTGTTACTATGTGTCTTCTTATTATTTTTGTTATTTTACATGTCATTTCAAGCCACAGTCTTTTAGAGCACTGTTATAATATTTGCTATCTTCCACTGGAAAAGTGTAACTTGTTATATATTGTATGGATGAGGTGATGTGCTTGATTATGGATGGTGGGTGATTAGATTTACAATAAATATATTTGGAATAACATTTGTTTTTATGTAGGGTTAGGTATGTGTTTTCCACTAGCTCTAGCGTTGTAGGAAATCTACTTTTTTGATGATTAATTAATTGTAAATTTAAGATTGAGGTTTTTCTTTTATCTACTTAGTAATTTTCTAATTCTAATGGTTTTATTTTAGATTTTTGTAGTAAAAGACTCTACCAAAAATATAATATTATAAATATATACTAAAAATATTTCCCTCAAGAATTTTATGCACAATTCAAGCCCCATTAGTCAGGGAATAATCTTTCATAGTCTGTGGTGACTAATCAAAATAAAAGTAATTTATAATTGTAGCAACATAAGATCAGACACTAAAAACAATTTATTGGGGCATTAAAGTTAATATTTGATTAAAATATAGGTTGATATTTTAAATCGATTATTGCTTTCACTTTACAATAAAAATTAAAATTTATTTTTGAAAACAATTATATGGAAAATATTCAAAAATTCTACAATAGTCTGTGGTGACTAATCAAAATAAAAGTAATTTATAATTGTAGCAACATAAGATCAGACACTAAAAACAATTTATTGGGGCATTAAAGTTAATATTTGATTAAAATATAGGTTGATATTTTAAATCGATTATTACTTTCACTTTACAATAAAAATTAAAATTTATTTTTGAAAACAATTATATGGAAAATATTCAAAAATTCTACAATAGTCTGTGGTGACTAATCAAAATAAAAGTAATTTATAATTGTAGCAACATAAGATCAGACACTAAAAACAATTTATTGGGGCATTAAAGTTAATATTTGATTAAAATATAGGTTGATATTTTAAATCGATTATTACTTTCACTTTACAATAAAAATTAAAATTTATTTTTGAAAACAATTATATGGAAAATATTCAAAAATTCTACAATAGTCTGTGGTGACTAATCAAAATAAAAGTAATTTATAATTGTAGCAACATAAGATCAGACACTAAAAACAATTTATTGGGGCATTAAAGTTAATATTTGATTAAAATATAGGTTGATATTTTAAATCGATTATTACTTTCATTTTACAATAAAAATTAAAATTTATTTTTGAAAACAATTATATGGAAAATATTCAAAAATTCTACAATATCATTGTATTGAACACTTTTTAACACAAATGTTTACTGGTCTAACCCTATTATGACCAGTAACTAAGTATAAAACAATCAATCAATCAATCAATCAATGTATATATATATATATATATATATATATATATATATATATATATATATTTAAATCGAATTAATATTATTGATTACTCATTTAAATTACAAGTTTAACAAAACATTAGATATACATTATTGTAAAGCTGTTCAAAAATTAAACGAGGAAAAGAAATAGACACACAAGTGGACAAACGTACACACCCATACATACATATACTAGTATATATACATATACAGACACATGTACGCACCTATATATATATACACACATTTTTTTAACTGTTGCTTTTAGAGACGTGCCAAACGTGGCTCTAAATAGCCAGGTTTAGAAATCATTTTTAAATGCTACATATTGGATACATGGAAGTCCGATTTTGTAACATGATATGGGCCTGAAGGTGTCAAATAAGGCCAAGACAAACACATATTCCAATGATTAAAAAAATAAATATAATTAAATATATACGCTCGTAAATTCACAAGCCAAAACAGAATATGTGCGCGTTTAAAAATCCACAAAGCATCTTATACAGAAAAAAAAACAAATACATGGATCTACTTATAGACAACTATAGGCATAAATGCGCACAGATAAAAACAAGAACTCTCACATAAGAATACGCCCACATATATACGTTCATTAACAAGAAAAAATATATAAATATAACTATATTTTTGTAGTGATATTTTAACATATTTATGTTATAAATTCTGAATAAATATTATTTTCTCTACTTTGTAGTGAGCATTTTTTCATCCTTACCTATCCTTACTTGCGTATATATATATATATATATATATATATATATATATATATATATGTGTGTGTGTGTGTGTGTGTGTGTGTGTGTGTGTTGTGGGATCTCCCCTTTTTCTACGACAATGGACTCAACTTGAGTATACATATACTCCTGTCATATTAAATGTTATATTGTACATATTATTGTACATATTATATTATATTGTACATATATTTTATATTGTTTATAAATGCATTTCTTATTGTCATGGGTTATTTGCCCACTTTTTTTAGGTGTTCCTTGTAAGTTTGTGACATTATTGTGCTTGAACGATTGGGAGTCGATGGATGGGTTCTTGTGGTGATTGTGCAAATTTTCATGAGTGAATGGGTCGGGAAAGTGTTTAGCTAGGTATAGGATAGTTCAGTGAGTACCAACCTCTTACCCTCTCCTTTTCGGCTTTGTGCCACAATTTTTATATTTTTGCAAAAATCAAAATCGTTATCGGAGAGTACCGATACTGATCCGTAAGCTACCGAACGATACCGAAGTTACCGAGAGAATACCGCGTTAGTAGTCATAGTAGCTCTGAGTTCCACTAAGCCAGAATAGTATTACGGATATACTAATTCCAGCACGGCTTCACTTCAAAGACTCATTTATATATATATTCCTTACTAATCGTATTCCAGGACTAATTACCTGCGTTCCAGTTTTATCTTTACGTCTAATATAACCTATTGTTCAATCTCACATATCTGTGTTGTTGTTCGAAGTTTTGTGTGGTTCCTCACCCGAAATCCGCAACAGTATATATATATATATATATATTACTTTTAGATATGTATACATCAATTAAGTTGTTGGGAGATAAATTATGTTTATCAAAAACGCATTGTGCCAAACGCAATAAAATTCCAACAATTTAAAATATCAGAATAAAAAACGGTCTCACTCGTATGGATAAGTCAACATTTTTTTATAGAACATAATAGCATCAATTATGTTTGTATGAAATAATTAAACTGAAAGAAATCAAGGAGAAAGTGTAATAAGGAGTTTAATGAATCCAGAGTTCATTTGTTGTAGCGAAAAGAGATAAGACTTTGTTCGCAATGTCTATCAACAGGGTAGTAGTACAGCCTTAGGTCTTTTCTTTCTTTCTGAGGACGACCGTTAAGTGAAGAGGAAGAAAAATTAATAATGAAAATATACTCATCGAATCAAATTTTAAGTGTCAGTTAAAAAGTCTTATTGTTGTTGTTGTGGTATTGTTCTTTTTTTTTGTTGCCGGCGAGTAGGTGAATACAAGGAAGAGGAACTAAAGGAAAACAGCACGAAGTAGAGGGAGCGCGTATATGTGTCACCAAAACATGTGTCCGGTTCAGCAGTTTGAAATTTCTCTTGTTACATCATAGCACCTGTCCTATCTGATCTCCACATCCTTCTGGCTACGTGGCCAATCGAGAAACGTGGATAAGTAGTCAATTCTTATCACGTGATTACATCCGATCGCAACCTTCTGATGACACGCGTCATAAAATTCAGTGTGATGTTTTCTGTAAATTGCTCTCTTTTCATTGAATTTTTTCACACAGGCTCGCGAAATTTGCATTGGTCTTTTTTTCTTCAAAATCTGTTTTCAGCGATTTTGATCAGATTTATCTTGTGTGAAATTCTCCTTTTTGTGCTTTAGATATTTTCTGGAATCATATATTATTTGTATCCTATACAGTCTCCGTAGAGATACTGTCTTTTATCGTGACGTTTAATTTCTTAAATGCTACAAATTTAATTTTCTCATCGTCATGATGAACTTAAATATCTATCTTAATTCAAATACATTCTTTAGAAATAAAAAATTGACGCATTCACATTTTTAAATTTGTCTCACCTTACGTAAAGTAGCACAAATTATTGGCGATGTTTGATTTGGCACAAAGTCAAATAAAAGAATTAGTAATGCATTCTAAAATACATCCATTTGAAAAAAAGCAAAAAACGATGAAAACTCGAAATTAATAAATTGTTTTAGCAAATAAATAGAGACAAAAATAATGAAATAAATAAATGAATTGATTTCAGCTATCTCCACCACAAAATTCATTCTTTTATTCTTTTTTCGATATTTCCGTTTAGAAGATTTTACGTGTAAATAAGAAAAACTTCATTTAAAGAAAAATTGCGTTGAAAAAAGTGATGTCAATAAAATAAAAAGATTGAGGGTAGAAATGGAAGTTGGAAGAATGAAACAAAAACATAAATGTAATAAAATGAAAGAAAGAAACAATGTGAAGAAAGGACGAAGAAAAAAGTCATGGAATTATGTAAAATAAAATAAAAGACAAAAATGAAATAACCTGGTATAAATAAAAAATCGAAAAGATGAGAAAATGTTAATAAAAGAAAATTGAAAGAGAGAAAAGGTGAATAAATAAAAAAAATGTAGTGTTTCGAAATCAGTGAATATATATATATATATATATATATATATATATATATATATAGTGTATCGAGGCAGCAGATAATTTTCTAAACATATACTGTTAAATATAAAAGACGATGAATGTCTGGTATATTTAATCATGAGCCGTTCTAAACCTCGTATATTGGCTTTAATTTCAGGAGAAAATAAAGACAAATATTCTCCAACATTTGGATATTGTTTTATTAAGTTGCTTCCAAGCTTTCAGATCACACGAGGTATCTTTGGAAAGGTTACGAGAACGTTAACATAAAAAGACCCACCATCATGTGAGCCGAAAGCTTAGAACCAACTTAATAAAAAATTATACAAATGTTGGAGAATTTTTGTCTTTATTTTCACCTGAAATTACAGCCAAAATACAATGTTTAAAACAGCTCATGATTAAACATAATAGACATTTATTGCTTCTCATGCTTATATATATATATATATATATATATATATATATATATATAGATATATATAGATATATATATATATAGTGTATCGAGGCAGCAGATAATTTTCTAAACATATACTGTTAAATATAAGAGACAATGAATGTCAATTTTGTTTAATCCTGAGCCGTTCTAAACATCGTAATTTGGCTTTAATTTCAGGTGAAATTAAAGACAAAAATAATCCAACATCAGAGTACAATTTAACAATATTTCTTAGAAAAACACAACCATGTAAGTAATATCAGACAGATTTTAGTCAACAGTACAATAATCCACACTGATATATACTGTTAAAAGGACCTTCATATATTGGAGGCCATCAGCATTAAATCCACACTACCCACACTTAATAAAATCACGTTTAAATCTGGTCATAACACACTACACTGCATTTAAATATATGGTTCTGTTATCATTTCGAGCTCTCACGCGGTGTGACGTCATAGAACCACATTACAAATGAAATGTTGCTTAGCGGAGTTTTCTGTCAACACAAGATAAAATCTTCGCTGATGGAAACATTTTTTGTGTTAATGTCCTCGTAAACTCTCTGAAGATGGCTCTTGTGAGCCGAAAGCTTAGAACCAACATTAATAAAAATTATCCAAATGTTGGAGAATTTTTGTCTTTATTTTCAATTGAAATTAAAACCAAAATACGATTAAACATAGTAGATATTCATTGTCTCTTATATTTAACAGTATATGTCTAGAAAATTATCTGCTGCCTCGATCCACTCTCTCTCTCTCTCTCTCTCTCTCTCTATATATATATATATATATATATATATATATATATATATATATAAACAGAAGGAAAGAGATGGATATAAAGCGAGTGAGAGGCATATAGTTAGATAATGTATATATATATATATATATATATACATACATATATATATATATATATATATATATATATATTTCTTAGAAAAGGTATTGTAACTATTAAAACTATCTTTATTTATCGTACTTTTCTTCTCATCTCATCTTTCTTTCCATATTCATGGTATTTCGGTCGTTGTACACTCCAGCATTCTTCAGAAGATTAGAAATTTTAAAAAATCCTTTATTTAGTCACTCAGTCTGCCTACCATATGTGAAGGGATTATCGTAATACACAACTTCTGTTGTCCATATAACATCAGGAGGACATTCAGAATTGGTTTAATAATTCGCAGACATCTCTTCCGAGTGAGACCTCCCATAGGGGAAAACATGATTAAGGACTCTATGTACGCAATCCCATGCAGCTCTGGTAAGAAGTATAAAAGAGAAACAGGCATCCTCCTCAAGAGAAGACTGTAGGAGCACCGTAAAGCCATAACACGCGGGGAAATAGAAATATCAGGCGTAGTTGAACAAATATGTAGAGAGAAATGAGATCACCGCTCCCCTATGAGTTGAAGTTGAAATAACAGACACAGAATATCACTGGTAAATAGAAAAGATACGTACGAATCAGCGCATATACTACGCCAGAAGCATCTTCTAATCTGGTCAAGCACAGAAATGCACACAATATGGGGACCAGTAATATGGAGCGGTAGAGGAAAACATATATAATCAACACTTTTTTTCATTTGAGCTCAAGTAATTCTATGTTTTTTTTTTTGTTTTTTTGTTTTAATCATATCACCCCGAGCAAGGCGGTAACTCCACTGATGCGCAGGGGGCTACGTAAGAGTGAAAAGATTGGAAAAGAGAACGCCGGAAACCACATCCTAAACAGGGAACAAGGGATGAGCCTCTTCACCTGTTTAATAGACGTGGGTGGAGTATGAACCGGGTGATAGTTTAGTCTATCTACTCCAATTGAAAAAAAAAAGAAAAAAGAAAAGAGTAAAAAAGATTAGAGAAGAGAACGCCGGAAACCACATTCTAAACAGGGAACAAGGGATGAGCCTTTTCACCTGTTCAATAGTTGGCGATAGTTTAGTTTATTTACTCCAATTATGTTACTGAGACATTACGTTTATCAGTTAACGAAATGTTGTTGGTTCAATAACTTGTTACAGCAGAGATAAAACAAAATCTTTTAGATTTGAGATATCACTGAAACATGACACGTTAAACTACAACAATCTACCGTAATGGCTAAAATAAAATAAAATAAAATTCAGACCATTTGAACTCACTAAGATCATCGATACAGTTCAATATGAAAAAAAAAGAACGACAAACTAGTATTCCCTGATGTATTAATGTCGCGAACAGAGAGCGGGGTCAAAACCTCCATATATTGTAAGCCAACTCTCACCGGACAATACCTCAACTTCAACTTACCCTACAACGTAATAACTATCCCGGGTGCATGACAACAGCTCCAACGAACGAGGAATGGAGGGTGCATGAGCATAAAAAAACTCTCATGAAAGAGCCTTGGTCTGCCTATACTATGTGAATATGTTATCAGAGAATATACAAAGAATCTCATATCCATATAACACCAGGACAACCTTCAGAAGTGGTCCTAAACTTCGCAGATAACTTTCCCGAGTAAGACCTGCAATAGAGGATAACATGACTAACGTCATGTACCTGTAAAAAATACAAACTACAATAATGTAAGCACTTACGCCATTCTATGTAGATGAAGAAAGATATATAAAGGAGAAACGGGCAGCTTTCTTCAGGTAAACTACAGGGACATCAGAAAGCCAGAGTGGTAACTGAAAAATCAGGTGTAGCTGACCGTATATGGAGGAAAAAAAGAAAATCACCTCCTCATATTGGATGAGGTTCAAATAATTGATAGAAATTACCATTGAAAACTACGCAAACCTAAGAAATCATTGCATATGCTATGTCACAATAATCTCCTAAGCATAGAAATGAATACAATTTGGAAATCAGTAATATGGATTGCTAGAGAAAATCATTAGCATCAAAGATTGCAAAATGAGATCTGATAAAAATGGAGAATGAGTCATTAGGTTTTTAAGTCCTAGAAATTCATACACTGATATCCTCAAGCACACAGGGTCCAATGGATATAGTCATTGGTTAGTTATAGTGACTTTGTAAGTTCAATACCAGTCTACAACATTGATGAACAAATAATTGAAAGAGTTAAGTTAAAAGGAGATAACAACATGAATACCGGTTGTTGCGTCGGAAATGGAATGTTATAACCCAGTGATCGAAATAAAGAAACTGATGAAGACCGGAGCATACAACAGCCGAAACGTCGTAGACATGCCAATAACAATGACGAAACCCATCCGAACAATGAAATAATATATATGTACCTTTTGACTATATATATATATATATATATATATATATATATATATATATATGTGTGTGTGTGTGTGTGTGTGTGTGTGTGTGTGTGCATGAAAACTCAAATATTCAATACGTTTTTAATCTTGCCTGTGTCTTTTTTTCATTTGAATGTTGGAACATTTATATGTACAATCAAAATAAATGTATGTATATGAATAAACGCTAATTTTACATACACACACACTTACGCGCAAACACACACACGTATACACACATACACACACATATTATATACACACATATATTTATATATATTGAAAGAGGGTATGTGTTTTTGTGTTTGCCTGACAGAAAAGTTCAAGATGAATATGTTTCACTTTATTCAAATTTCCATTCAGGTGACATATTTGGCTTGGGATAAACAATGTTTCTGTCTAGTGTTTTTGAAATACAAGCGTATCGTCACCTTTCATACCCCGTCCTTCAGACACAAACCTTCAGAATGTCAGAAACGGAAAATACCAAAATAATGGTTTGCAATAATTTGTCAACCATTTTCAACTTAACGGTGAAGATTATAATCAAATCTGAAAATTAATTTAAGAGCCCTACATCAAAAACACGTCAAAATAAAATGCAAGCACACATAGACGATAAAATGTTAACGATAACACCAGTCCCACGTTGCAGATCTCTTTTTACGGCATTAGCAAAAATTCTCGATCGAACTCTATTTTAAGTCAGCAAATTCAAGATCGCTATTCGTTTTTCTTTTTTCAGTAAAGAAATAAACGAAATAAGAAATTCCGCATCAAAATTGAAGGAGCGTTTAATTCCGACACTCACTATAGATTTCGAGAAAAGCTTATTTTCAATATTTACCATTGTGTGTGACAGTTCTAACCGCAATCTGGGAAATAGGCAATGACCTAGGAATCTTTGCCAACCAAAATTGATAAACAGGTCGATTCAAAACAGGTTTCCCAGTTCACGATACAGCCTAAATTATTCTGGCTTCTTATAATATGACAGACAAATGGAAACAGTTGGAAATGGGATGCAAATTTAAGTGACATCTAAGTTGTTCTGGAGAAGCAAAATAAATGCCCAACACAGCAAATTCTTTACAAGTTAAAATAACTAGTCTGGAAGAAGTTATGATAGAAAGAACATGGCGTATTCTTAATGTAGAAATTATCCAATAATTCAAAAATGGCATCAGCAATGTACAAGAAGGATGAAACTCTCGAGAAGTGAATTGGAGAACAGGTAGGAAATATCAAGACACAAAACACTAACAGGAAGATTAGAGAAAATGGCATATTCTGGTCGAGGTTAACTACAAATCCGCAATGCGGGGAAATTAAAGAAATAGTGAAACGTTAACTCAAATAATGAGAAGTACGTACAGCAAACGAAGAAAAATCACATGGGTAAGAATTTAACGGAGTAGAGATTGCGCACAAGATGCGAAGGCGTTGTCACATGGGTTATAACCACATGATTATAAATGCATCATATTTACGACAAAAACCGGTTATGACATAACACCTAGTCTTGTAAACCGGCAAGAAGGGGTAAACAGAAGAAATTAGCGTGGATATTGTCTAATGGATATGGATCTTTCTAGTATATACTAAGCAGTGAAACTGAATAAATCATTTATACTGCCTGTAGAAGCAGTCTCACGACTTAAAAACATCAACCAAGATAATAGTGATATTTATTTTGTTGTCACCCAACTGTCGGGAAAGAAAATTTAAATTTGCCAAACACGGTACCGGATAGACAACGTAGATTGAATCTGGTAAAACAGCTATAAATCCAAAAACAGTATCAAAAAACCGTTGTGTAGATACGATAATGTTCTCAAATCTCGGAATGTGATAATATATTAAATAGTTGTCCCATTGGAGGAGAGTATACTATCACCTCACGAAAAAAGTGATAAATATATATAATTAATTAAAATTTGAATATGGTCATTTATATAATCAGAATATCAAGGTGTTTAAACATCAATAATGCGTTATGGGGCAGTAAATATCGTCTTGGAATGAGAAATCGGAGAAATGATTTCGAATTCCAGTTGAACACATTACATTTACTCATGTGCAAATACCCTTGGGAAAGGTATTAATCCGTCTCTTCCCTTCAGCTATGGATCAAATAATAGGACAATTTGGATTCTATAGCCTTGGTTGGCAACCAGTCTATCGCAGAAAATAACAGCAACCTTCTGCGGAAACTCTTCCGCCCAAGCGTGTATCACGTATGATACTTAACTGACCGAATGCGTTAATCATTAACAAAAATCAATTGCAAAATAAAAGAATGGACTTAGTTGCTGGAATTTTTCTCACACGTAGGCATTACTCTTAAAGCGTTAATCCGCTTAATAATATTATATTTATATATGCTTTCTTTTATAATACTGAATATAATAAATACCAGACAGGGATAAGAGGAAGAGAAATGCAAAAAAGTACAGGAGACTTCCCCCACTAGTTATGGAAAATAATGTTTAGACAAAATGAAACGGCAGCTGGAGTCAGTTGTAAATATAAAAACAATTTTCATTTTCTGAATTTCTAAATAAACAAAGAATTTCAGTTCACACCAAATTTCGAGTTTTCAAACAACAGAATCTCGGGAGTTGAACATTACCGCAAAAAAGCCGCTTGTAAACATTGTCAACACATTGTAGCCGCGTTCATATTTGATGTTACTGAGAGTTGGCTTTTATTTATTTTATTATAAGTGCTTACATTATTGAAGTTTGTATTTTTTTACAGGTACATCGTTCTTTTATTTTCTATAGGTCCAGAAAAGATGACACTCTTATGAGCCCAAGAAAAGTAAATGAAAATCTTAATCGCAGTTCTTTGTTAGTTGCCTTCAATGAACCTTTAATGATAACTACCTAAATACACCATCAAGTCTCTCTCTCTCTCTCTCTCTCTCTCTCTCTCTCTCTCTCTCTCTCTACATATAAACATATATATATAGTAGCTGAAGGGCTTAAGAATATACAATCAGCCCTTTTGGGCTGTGCCCAAGCCTTGAATACGACCAGCTTTTAAAATGATGATGTTTAAGATAAGCTGTACTTAGTTACTCAGTAGAATGGAACAACTCAATCCTCCTTCTAAATTTTCCTTGCACGGAACAAGTTTCTAAAACAATTTTTCCCCTTCAGATGTGCTTCGATATTTCGGGAATTAGCTGTGGATACAAGAGTGAGTTTGGTTTTTCTTTCATATTTCCTGATTCAGCGCCAGAGATATCTATATCTTTCTGAATAACTTCTTTCGTCGTAACCTCCTTTATATATGCCTTGAATGCTAGTTTTTATATAAAGTTGCTTAAATATATTTTTATTATATTTTCATTACAAATCATTCAAGAAATCAATTATGTATTCTTTCGTTTGCCTTTTTATAGTCATAGAGTGATGATTGCGAACTAAATGTTCTGAACAAATTCATGAATATTGCACATGTACAATTCAATACAAAAATTAAGATAGATGTATTCCTTTTTTTTTTCGGATGATAAGAATATCATAGACTGAAATTTGTGTGCAACGAGGAGGTTTTGGAGAGAACGGGAACAAAAGGAAAACTTATCTTTACCATCAGGAAGAGATAGTGGAATTTTCTAGGATACGCAATAAGGACAGAGTGCTTGAATAATCTGATACTCCCAGAGTAAATAGAGGGAAAGTGGTTCAGACAGAATCGGTGTCTGATATACTTGACGGCCTAAAACAAATGTATAGCTGAGCAGTGTTTGGGAGAAGAGCAAGAAATCATTTTTTAAGATTTACGAAAGTCAGGAAGATGTGGACGGCTATGATCGTCTATGCATAAAAGTAGATACATACACACCAAACACACTAGCGCGAATATATACACGAACACACACATATATATATATATATATATATATGTTTGTGTACGTAGAAAGAAATGGATCATGTTTGTTTATTCTAGTCTATTTCTTAGCAAGCCATAAATACATATATTCTCTTTGCTTAAAATGATATAATCTATGCGCATATGTGAGATTTTAAATAATATAAACTATTTATATATCTAAGAATTAAATATAATAACCTATGTACCTACGTAAGATTTACATATTATAAACTTTCTATATACGTGAAAATTAAATATTATAAACAGTGTATCTACGTGATATCAAAATATTATAATCTATGCATATAGATGAGAATTAAATAAGATAACATATACGTACGTGAGACTTAAATATTATAATATATGTACATACGTGAGAATTAAATAAGATAACTTACTTACCTACGTGAGATTTAATTAAAAACGTTGTACATACGTGAGACTTGAATAAGATAACTATTGTACCTACGTGAGATTCAAATATTTTAACCTTTGTATATACGTGAGAATTAAATAAGATAACCTATTTACGTACGTAAGATTTAAATATTATATCTTTTTACATACGTAAGGATTAAAAAAATATAACCTATGTACCCACGTGAGATTTAAATATTATAAACTTTGTACATACGTGAGAATTAAATATTATAACCTTTGTACATACGTGAGAATTAAAGAAGATAACCAGTGTATCTACGTGAGATTAAAATACTATATCTAAACTTATTTATAAATAGAACTTTGTTTGTGTGTGTGTGTGTGTGTGTGTGTGTGTGTGTGTCCATTACTTATAGACTCCCAAACGGCTGAACCGATTTTCTTGAAAATTTACACATTTGTACTATAAGCTAGGTTTTGTGTCGAGGTACAGCCGATAAATATCGAAAATCAATAATCGAAAAAATCGGGTTATAGAAGGACATAAGAAACGATATTCAGAAGTTTCAAGGTTGCAGTTTTTACAATAGTGCGGAAAATTTGATATCGATACCAGGAAATCAAAATTTGCCTTACATCCATTATTTTTTTCTTTCAGTCTACGGTTTCGCTTTAACTGGAAACAACTATTGCTTTTTAGTCTTTTGTTCCAATGTCCAAAGAGTTTGAGCTCCAGGAACATGGATTAGTTTTAAAGCTTTCATTACACTCGAGCAAAGCCGGGCTATACTGCTAGTATGTACATATATGAGAATTAAATATTATAACCTATGTGCATAATTGATGGATATTTTTTGCTATAATTATCTGTATAATTATGTTCTCACTTTATCAAATTCATATTTTTGTAGATTATACAGTTCATTTCAACGTTTTTAAAATTATCCTCTGATCCCACTATATTTTCCCCGACATCAGCTCCGTCTCTTATATTTTTTGTTTTCTATTATTTTATTATTATTATTATTATTATTATTATTATTATTATTGTTGTTGTTGTTGTAGTCGTTGTTGTTGTTGCTTTTGTTGTTCTTTTTTTAAAGTTATTCTATTGTGTATTGTGTTGTAAATTTTCACAATGCCGATTTGATGCACTGCTTTGTAGCCCGGAAATGATTACAACGTTTGACTCACAACATCTTCCCGACCCAATCTTTTACTGTCTTTGCGAATATTGCTGCCTCATTCCTGCCGTTATACATTTTTGCCAGTGTCAATTGCTCGCCCATTCCTTGGCGACCATCTCAAGAATGAATCCCTTTATTACTCAGTTGCTTTCAATTTACAAAAGATTCTCCCACTCGCTACCAAATCTGAGTGTTCTTTTTTATGTATCAAAGCTGCTGAAGTAAAAGCCCCATGAGAAGTAGAGGGACAAAAGAATTTCATTGTGGTTGTGAGGCGATTGTGTAAGGATCGGCTAGGGTGTGTCATGTATTGGCCTCTTTATATTCTCTCTATCACCATTACAAACACAATATTATACGGGCCAGCAATCGCACAATAAAGCCCGTGAAGACTAATCCAGCGAACAAGCGCTATCAATTAACATGTTTTAATCAAATACGTGCTGAGATGTCCAGGAACTGTACATACAACACCCTCTGCTGACGGTGGACGGATCGATCGTAAATCAGCTGCGCACAGTGTAAAAATATGTATATGTATACAAAACATGGTTAATATTAAATATGTTATGCTATACCTATTATTTCTGAAATACGATTTTTATGGATGCATGGATTTGCATCAATTGTTACATTAAGTTAATTTAGAAATGCGTCATAAATTGTTTATTTTTGTTATACACATTTCTTTCACAAACTTTACTAAACAAACGATGTTGAGTTTGAGTTTTCTTTAACAGCATATCAGTCTCTGTGGGTTATTTAATGCCAAAAAGTTTGGGTTTTAATTTATTTTTTAATGTTCGGTTATAATGAAAAGTTTAGTTTAGTCAGGTTTTAATGAACATATTTTTGGTTTTTATTCTTTTTCATTTTCGAAAATTGAAAATGTTTTCTAGTTTTGTATTAAAAATGCTTTTTTTCCATGAAAAATGTGTTATAGTATTATTTTTTTCTTAAAAAATGTATATTTTTCTACAAAAGTCTATTCTTATGTATATATTTCTATAAAATTCAATTTTTTATTTTCATAGTTTTTGACCCTAGTTTGGGGATAAACTAATTGCTCATAGCTGGGACCCTAACAGTTGCTACCACTCCGGGACAAGGTAAACCTGGGAACAACAGCAATGAATAGATGGTTCCATGCTCCTCGCAACCTCTCAGTCAAGGGCCTTGCTGCTGGATGCAGTTTACTGTCATACCCACGAGCACAACCGATGATGATTAAATCTTAAGGAGCGTGTTATAATGGATTTTAAATATATTGTATCAGATTATATTAATTAAAACTATTTAAAATTCTGATAATTTGCTTTGAAGACTCAAATTTTCGATAATAATAGAAACAAGTTTTATTTCAAATTTAATTAATTGATGTAGATAAGAGAGAAAATTAATAGATGAATGGAACATTCAATATATCAGAGTAAAATATATTATTTTACAAATATTGACTGTTTCAAATTCTGTAACGTTCAACATTCTTTCATTCATCGAGTTTAGCCATTTTTACATTGATTTTCAGAAAACATCATTGATTAAATATTGACTTCCATCCTGATGAATATTACCTTTATAACTATTTCAATTGGAGATATATTGGGAGAGGCTTGAGGCTATCTCTTAATTGATGCTTTTAAGCCTCATTTTATTAAAGTTGGCTATTTTTTCTACAAATGAGGATGAGTCTTGTTTTGAATAACTATACACTTTATCTTAAATATTCCATGTTGCAAATTATCTTACATAAAAGAAAATATCTTTTTAATACATTTTATGTATGAGTTTACAATTCCACCAGGCATTGAATAATGTTGTCACATAAGGTTTCTTCTATTCAAATCAAAAGAAACATCTGCGATGTTATTTGTCTTGTATTGTCATCTCGGTATCAGCTAAGAACCGAAAAACGGAACGTAACTTCCTCGACGCCTTTTCATAATAACCTTATTTCACGTTGTCTATCCACTTTTTGTACATTGATTTTGTGATTTCACACACAAAAAACACACACACAAACACAAATACATATATATAACAAAATGAACACTGTCAACAAAAGCAAAAAGTAACATTATTTGTCATGCTAAAACATTGTCTTGAGTTGGATATTAAGTTCAGAAATCACTTTCTATTTTCATATCATCTATTTAGTTACTTTACATTTCTCTATAAATATATCATAAATTTAAATGATTTTAAATATAATTTAAATGATATATATATATATATATATATATATATATAAATGATTTTTATCATATGTTTCTATATATATATATATATATATATGTAAATAATTTATAAATTTTTACAAATCTTTATTTATTCATTTATATATATATATATATATATATATATATGTATATATATACTGTAATGGTTGTTACAATGTTTTTATAAATTCATAATATCACTACACAAAAATTTTCATGTTTCGAAGCCAGCACATTATGTTTTTGGCTTCATCCTCAGGTGATCTTTTAGAAATGAGAATTATCTAGTTGAAAAGCCAGTTTATTTGTGTTTGATTTGTTTTTTGGGGTTGGTCTGTATTTTGAGTTCTGTTGACCTTTTTAAGGTCTTAGGGTTAAGTGTTTGTTTGTGGCTGAGTTCAGGATAGGTTAATCTCTTAATCTTGTGAGGGCTGAGGCTGCTGGCGCCTTGCGTGTTGTTATTTGGTTTAGGGGTTGGTAGGTGTTGTTTTGTTTTGGGGTTGGTTTCTTATTAATTTAATTTTTGTTATTTTGTCTTGGAGTGTGTGCTTTTTTGTTTTTTGTTTTTTTGTTTTGTTATAAAATATAATTTTATAAAATATATCTTTCATAAAAATATTTTATAATATTCTATAATATTTTAACTATTTTATAATATTATAAAATATAATATTTTATTAGATTTAAGAAATATATTTCTTTTATAAAATCTATCCCTTATAAAACATATTTTATAAATATAAAATATGTTTTTTTATTTATTTATCTACTATTCTGCTGCAACTGCATTATTTTTTGTTGGTATTGTATAGGGTTTGTTTTTTTTTCTGTTTATTTATAGGGTTGGTTGTGTGTATTTTTGTGTGTTTTTTTTGCGCGGGATTCTGGGTGGGTTTTTTTTTTGCTTACCTAAATTTTAGCGGGAAATATTTACGATGTTTGCATATTACTGCTAATTCGTCTCTACGGTTTAATAAATCGTTGCTGTTAGGGTACTGAAGAATGTGTAGTTTTTCACTTAGACATAAAGGGCAGATGTCATTAAGTGAGTTGCATATATATATATATATATATATATGAATTATATTTTTATATATAAATATGTACTTGTATATATATAAATATATATATATTTCAATATTTATAAATATTTATTTATTCATTTATATATATATAAATTGTATATAAATGATTTTCATCATATATATATATATATATATATATATATATATATATATATTATATATAAAGGAGAGAGTTACTGTATGTATATATATATATATATATATATATATATATATATATACATAATGTAATTGTTGTTACAATAGTTTATCAAAGCTTACTATCTCTACAAAAAAATGTTCTCCTTTTTCGGAGCTACGTTTGCTACTCATCTGGTGATAAGATTAAAAAAAAAAAAATTTTCATTTACTCCTATCACTAGATGAGGGGCAAACGTTCCTTCGTAACGTGAAAATTTTTGTGTAGTGATACTATACTTTTATAAACCATTGTAACAACCATTATAGTATAAATCTCTACGTTGTATCGAAAAGTCAATTCAGGAACAGTGGGTTTTCCATATATATATATATATATATATACATTAAATCCGTGTAATTTTGGTCTCTATTGAAAAGTTCCTCAAAGAATTTTGAACTGAAATTTTAATTAATTTTAGATTTTTTCATAAATCTGTCATTATTCATAAATTCCGAGCGAATTTATTATTGTTTTTTATTAAGTTTTTTTATATGACTTACAATCACTAGGCTTACTAATAAATTTTGACAATGTCCTTTATACATTGATATCAAATATATACAAAAATCAACACGTTATGAACCGGCGAAGGTGGAAGTATAGAAAGAATGGAACTTTTGAAATTAGAACAAGAAAATAGAATATGCTTATTCGAATAGATTGATCAATCTGAAATTAGATAATATATATATATATATATATATATATATATATATATATGTATGTATGTATGTATGTGTGTGTGTGTGTGTGTGTGTGTGTGTGTGTGTGTGTGTGTGTGCGTTTGTGTGTGTGTCTGTGTGTGAGTGTGGTACGTAAAAATTCTTATTGTTCCAAAAGACATTTTGATTTTTGATACAGGAGTATGGAACGAAAATATTTCAGTAACAATTCTGTTTAAATTGCAATAACCTGTAACTGCGTTTTAAGAACAATAAACTAACAATGTATTTATATTTAGAAGTTGACTTTCAGCACCAGTAGGTCAAGTAAAATATTTCTTGATTTGAAATGAAATGACAAAGAATTCAAGAACTAAATGAATTGGATAAAGTAAAACTTGAATTCTCTCAGTAATTAATTAAAGAGAAGTGCTTTCCTTTTTCTCACTATTTCTTTGTTAATGATTTAAAGTGCACATTTTTGTCTTGCATTCGGCAATAAAAAACAATTATAACACCTGAAATTTAGTAGAAATCTTTAGCAATTCAAGTGCATCATGCATAAACTTTACCATTTTATATTAATCATCAATTTCACCTCTTGACTAACACTGATGTATGTAACGTATTCTAAGGGTATTATTGTTTCTAGGATATTCTTTCGGGAATAATCAAAAAGATTTGTAAAATTAAGAAGTGAATTCGCGTGTTCGTCTATAAACAAGTATGGGATAATATATCTATTGACTGAATATCAGGTGAAACGTTAAAATATAGATTTTAGCATACAGCACAGGTACCCTATATCTGTCAAGTAGGGGTGCTATTTAAATCCTGGTATAGATTGCTTGTATGCTCATAAAATGGAAAACATTTACCCAGTCTCTTTTAAAACTATGAGGCAAAAACCGACTTTTCATGTTTTGTGAAATGTATAAAGTGATTTTGTAGGGTTCATCCAAGTGGGAAATTCGTGAGATGACCGAAATAAAGGAAGAAAACAAAGGAAAAGAAAAAAATTATTGCACTTTGAACCCATCTTAAAGGCCGGATAATTTCTAACTTCACCACGAAGGAAGATTGTAATATAAGGTCGAATGTTGTAACTTGGAGTGCGAAATCACGAAAAAGATTCACCCCCAACTCCGCTTCGGTATCTTTCATGCTGATGTCAATAGGCACTAACAACATTAATTTAGTGTAATGACAATGATGATGCTTCGAAGTCATAATTCCCAAGACAAGACCACAGACAACAAGACATTCCGACCTTAATGATAACTTAATGGTATTCTGATCCGAGACAAATGTAAGTCATTAATCTGTCAATACTTACGGGTATTATACTTTTGTTTTCATGAATAATTATTTAAATAGATATTTTAGAAAAATGAGAGGATAAAAATAAAGATCTGATAGAAATAGTGAAATTCATTAGACTACTAACAAGTCCTGTTCTTTTTCTAAGACTTTAAAAGGGATTATCGCTTAACCATTTATATATGACAAATATTTGTTATCATTCTACAGGTGAAATAGGTTTGCGTAAAACAGTTTCTAGTCTATTTAATATCATTTTTGCATATTTGTAATATTTCAAATTAATTTCTAAATTTCTATCTTTTTATATGCTAACTTGAAGAATAAAATCCACCAAATATTTCGGGGATCAACAAATTCTTTGGTGGAACGACTTTAAAATGAGTAACAAATTTAAATAAAATAATCTAATCATTCAAATGAATTGTATTTCCTTTCAAATTCGTATAAATTATTATGTATGTACACTGAAAGATACTTTCTTGGGATAATTTCATATCAATGCAATCGTATCAGTTACTGTAAATGTATAACGATGTTGATATCTACTAAGCAAAATTTTTTACTAGGCAAAGTTTTTCTAAGTAGGAATTGTCTTGATTATTTTTTGTTATGATGGCATCACCCATTACAACGAATTGAACTCTTCCTACAAATACATATACTTCTCCTCACAAGAGGTGGAGGCAGAGAGCTCAGGGAGAGATCAGAGATCAGTAGAGAGCTTGACAACGATAGGCAGAGAAAGCCAAGACTACTACCATTGCGAGTCCCAATTCTAGTATTACTTCCTAACTCGTATTTATTGTTCTAATAACAGAGTTACAAGTATTTGTATTTTGCTGTGTTAGTATATATGTATTCTTATTTCCTATTTTGGTTGTTGTTATATTATTTCTTTCTGGACTTCTTAACCGGGTACACGACATCTTTAATATTAATATTAACTCACTGATAAATTGAACAGAAATTATATTCGTCTTAAAGAATACACATATAAACACTGTTTATCATGTTAGTAAACATGATAAATACATTATATTATCAGTTGTATATTTTGTATATTACTTCAGTTTTGCATACAAATTAGAAGTAAATTATACATTATTTTGCAATTTGTATATTCATTTTGATTTAGTTTCGTACGACGTAAAATACCTATTTGTTTTGATCGTATATATTATTTTAATTTTCAAAAATATCTTATATCTAATAGCCCACTGGTCGTTAAATTTGAATTCTGTTTATATTCCTGATATCTTTTTAAAAGAGTAATTATAATAAAGAAATCAGCAAGAACTTCAATATAATATAAAAAATTGGTTGTATTATTATCTTGATGTGTCACTTTTTCTTATTTTCAAGCTTTCCTAACTGATTTTGTCTATTTATCATTGACACTTCAGATTGTTTCAGGATCTCGCAATATTTATTCGTAAAAAACAGAACCGCTTGATAACAAAGAGGAAAGATATATATTCTACGGAAGCCCCCACCCTCCAAAAAAAAGGAAGAACACGAAAACCATTTCCTTTAAACGAGGTTGTGAAAATAAAAAAATATGTTGTAATATAATCAAGCTATAATAAATAAAAATCATGAGGCGTAAATATTCGCCATTACCGAAGTCCCCGAGCGTCTCTAAAGAGATTAGCGTCGCAGATAGAAAGATTACGAGCGAATGATAATCTGCTAATCAAATTATATTTTTCATTGCCTAGCGACCACGAGGCGACTAAAGAGAGGCTCTATCGCAGAGAAATGAATGAATTCCGAGAAACGCGAGTCAAAAGATTAAAGCATTTGGAGAGCTTTGGCAAAACAAAATAAACTGTTTTATGTTCATGACATCTGCGGCATCACTTTAATCCGCAAAAAATGTTTTCCCAAAATTCTATATTATCAGAAAATATGATCTCTGACATGTTGTTTCGTTTACTAATACCGGGGCTTGTTTGATTATTTTCGTTCATTATGGATATACTATTTTTTAACTCTTTCCAATACATCAATATGACATTATAGATCTTAATTTGAATAGGAATTTTGTGATGTAATCAATTTCATTGTAGAATATATTGTTACATTATGAAATTGCTGAAGTCAGTTAAGTTTATGGTACTAACTCTCTATAATGCGCAGGTACACACAGACATACACACACACAAACACACACATATATATGTATATACACATATATATATATGCATTGTATTAAATATATATATATATATATATATATATATATATATATATATATATATACATATATATATATATATAAACCAGAATAAGAAACTGAATTAATTATCTATTAGAAAATTTTTGCACAGCAATACTTATTATGAAAAATTAAGACACACTACCAAAATCAAGACCACTGGGAACCAATTATATTTACAAACTCAAATGTCCGTTAAGTAACTGCCTTCCTGAGTAAAACAAAGTCATATATAATTATAGTGGTCACACTACTACATGCCTATTTAGACAATTCACGTTATATCTACCCAAACATATTTCAGTTAGGACTCATTTAAACACGCAAAAGAAACCTAGTATTTTTCCTGGTGAATAGACAATTATAATAGCCTCATTCTTGAAATAATAATCATACATTTAGTTAAAAATAAAATATAAATGTTTAAACGATTAACCGAAAAGCGCTCGGATATATTGAACCATGTCACAGTTTTTACACAATTTATGTACAGGAAAGAAAACGCTTATACGAATACAAAAAAGATTAAATAAAAAACTTTATTGCATTATCTTGTTTACCGAAACTTGTATAAAAGAAGGACCACTACCAAATGCACATATGTATATATATATATATATATATATATATATATATATATATATATATATTATGCACTTCTTTGGAATGTGCATAAAACAAAACAACGCTTTTATATATATTTCTGTTGTGGATCCCGGGCATGGGATCCGCATAAATAAATGATCTACGACCAGTAAGTAAGATATAAATAAGTGTTTTAACGTAAGGATACAAACTTGAATGAAGATTAGTAGACCAGAAATATGGGTTAGTAAACAGTATATGTACAAGTCTCTGGGAGTGAAGCCGTAGTATATTGAGTATGTCCACGTCGGAAGCTGACAGGTACTGCATAATAATCTTCTCGATGAGTGGAGCACAGAGCTACTATGAACTACTTTGTACTGACTGATAATCTCTCTCTGGACTCTGGTATTCTCCGGTCAACTCTTTGTGACTACGCGGTATTCTCTTCTTCTATGCTTCTATAGCAGTTGTATAAGTTTACTTTGAACGAGTCCATCTTTAAGAAAAAGGAGAACACCACAACAATTTCAATGTATGATTAATATTGCATAAACATAGCTTAGCACAAACAATAAGTATGTGGCAATCGCTTTGAGCTGAACGAGGCGTAATATACTTTAAATTGTAAAGCAGAACCATTGACTAAAAGCTATCCATAGTCTATTATTGTGTACTTCTATGTACTGCAGTCACTGACTTGAACTCAAGTGTAAGTATCTTTACATAAAAGAACATACATTTTAAGAATAAGCGACTGTTGCATTAGATTACTATAGCAGAATATCAGTTAGAGATTCAGCTTAATAACCGATCCTTAACCTGAGAGAAAAGTCTGATAATTATGACGTCAATCTGTGAGGTAATGTTTATCTCTCTTTTAATCTCTCAACTAATAATATTATTATTAAGTATCTGTGACAATGTTGTTAATTATTTATTTCTTAACTTATTTTTGTACAATTTAACCGCTATTAAATTCAGAATTAAGTGGAAATTATTCATTTTTTTACCGTCAGTTCCATTACTTTCGACAATCTATTTTTCAAACAAAATACACATGTGATTTCTCATGAGAAAATGGGTTTTGCAACTTTGACGTCCTATTGGTGTTTATAAAATGTATGTTTATAGAACATCATTAGTACGTCAAAGGACGTATGTTTATAATTTTTTAAACAATTTTACATAAATATCACGGAAAAACACTAATAACTAATTCTGAAAAGTTTAGCGTCCTTACATTTATTTTATAAATTTTTGCAGAGAAATTTGATATAAAACAACACACTTTATATGAGACAAAATATTTCTTTGCCTGTCAGATTTAATAATAAATTTGTAAATAAAAACGTGTTGCACCAATATGCATATTTCTGAAGATAAAATATTCATTTTATGAAGGTATGGGAAGTTTTATTATCATTGAAATATATTGAGAGCAATGTCACACCTACCGGAGTAGTTGTATAATTTCCCACTCGTTACAGCAATATTCCCAAATAGGACGATGCCTCATAATATTTAAAGTCGATTACAATTTTGGCAGCTATTAATTGAATTCTGATTGCAGAAAAAATTCTTCTTCTTCTTCTTCTTTTTCTTCTTCTTCTTCTTCTTCTTCTTCTTCTTCTTATTATTATTATTATTATTATTATTATTATTATTATTATTATACATTGTTGTTATTTTAACTGGACGAACATGGCTTTTCACAACTCACTATTCTTTCTGGCTCTTTGCAATGTTTGCTTTTTGGAAATTCCCCATTTCTTGTTCTGTCAGCCATTGGCGTAGACTGCCCACAAAAGTCGGATACGCACTATCCCCCACCAATTCGTTTGCATTCAAGATGTACTTGATATATAAAATTCTACAATGTTATCTTACCTCTTTATCTATTAAAGAAATGTCTATTATGTATTTCTGATTTGATGTATAATGTAATCTTTGTTTCCATATAACGTAAAACTTCGAACCCATAAATTTGTGTAGAACTAGAGAAAAAATCAGCTAACTTTGCCTGTTCATTTATTGTACTAATTAAATGAAATGCAGCCCGGAAGAATTTGTCTCTGCAGGCGGACTACATTTCTCGCGACCTCCTCTAGATAAAATAAGAAATAACTGATTACAAAAAATCTATTAATTTATTAGTATGAACACAAATTGATATAAAGAATCTCATAAGATATATAAAAACTACAAGTTAGCTATACTGTAAGGAATTCGTTAAAAAGATAGATACACTGATTAACGGATATTCTTCAGTGCATGAATCATGTGGAATCGTTTTCAAATAATTTTCCGAAAACTGGATATATGGGCTCGACCGATGACGATGTATATTGATCCCACGGTAACCGGAAAAAAACAAATGAAACATAATTAAGAAAATAATGAAATCGATGTACCGATTGGACTTAATGATTGACTCGGCTGAATCATAATATCAATGACCAGGTAAATTGATTTACACCGAAAAACATCATAAAATCGTTCAAGAAAATTAGTTTTACGGAAGGATCAACCGACAAGGGAGAAACAAATTCTATTGTAGCGGTGAATGGTGAAACAAAACGAAAAAAATATGTTATAAAATGTAATCCTCGCGGGGCACAGAAATTAAATAAACAAATGGCTTCTTCTTTCTCTCTTTGCCTTTACATGCACCATCATTGCCATCATAAAATGTAATCATCACTATCATAAAAAAGCGGGAAGTTGTCTACTATGGAAAGTTGATTGTAATGCGGTGGGGTTTGATTTTTATCGGACAGTAACGTCTTCTCTTTAACTTTCTTCCCATAATTACAGCTTTGTTTTTTTTTCTTTTTGTTTCTTTTATGTTATTCACTCAATCTGTCTTTGTCTGTCCTTCTGACCAGCTTTGATGTTTAATTCAGCAAATTAATTGTGGTAAAAAGGTTTGTGTAAGGGCAGGTCGGGGTGGCTTGCCTCTAACAACCTGGGTAGCGGTGATAGAATACGGAGCTGGGTTAGGTGCTGGGATAATGGGTAGATACATCGACTGGGCGTAGAGGAAGAATTAACCTATTACTTAATTAATTTTTTTTCTCTAATTAACACACGGCAATTAAGCTTTTAAGTAACAGAGAAATTGAATTTCTTCAAGAATGCGTTAAATTCCTTGATGTTTATGTCGGAAAGGAGAGGAATATTTTGAGGAAGGTAATTTAGATTGCGAGGTCTTTATTAAAAGAGAACAATGTTTGAACCGTTTTTTTATTGTGGTAAGAGAGAGAAAATCACAAATTGTAAGTAACGTAACGTTGATGTGAAAGCAAGTTATATGTTGATGTTGTAATAATATTAATTCAAAATAGAGAGAAAAGAAGGAACAAAAGATAAATTAAAAGAAAGAATAAATACCCAAAATATAGAATAGTATGAATGAGAAAGGAAAAATAAATAGAATAACGCAGAAGCATATTTTAAAGAAGAAACACTGAAAAGAATAATTAGAAATGAAAAAAAAAACAATTTAACGAAAAAGAGACAGGAGAATGACAAATAAACGATGAGAAAAAAAAAGATAATGGAAAAAACAAGGCAACAATGAGATAAATTTATACAATTTACGAAAATCTATATTTCTGAGACTAGGTAGTATTCCAATCTAGCACATACAGGCAGTTGTTTCAACGTTACAGCAAGCTACCTCACATGTATGGCATAACTAACAATCACAAGGACGGTATTACGCTCAGGCCGATTACTAGTAGCCTAAGCTCGGTGTGCCACGCTTTGTGTCGCTTTCTTTTAGATATAATTGACTTACTGATAAGACAGACACTATCATATGTTCGAAACTACACTACTTGGCGCGAAGCAGACCCCTTTGTAAGTGACGACGGCGACGCAGACGACGAACGGACATGACTCCGCACCGCCCCAAGAACAAACACCGCCGCCGACAGCACCACACCCGACGTCGTCGAAACACTCAATGTAACCAGATGGTGAGCCCAGATGTGTTGAGACTGTAGAGACATTATCAGTAGTCAGGTATAGAATGGCATTGGACTAATTGCTAGGAGAACGTATCAGTATTCTACTAGATAATCTGATGGAGATGTTGACACTGTGCACGTAAACAACACATTTCGGTTTGGGATGAGACATATATCATTAGAATGAAGACATAGCAATGGACTCACCATGATCACCATCACAGGCCAACATATATATGGAAAATTTTGAAGAGAGGGCATTAGAATCTACAGCTATGAAGCCAACTCTGCTGAGACATTTAAGACACCTTCTTACTCTGGCTACACCAAGAGTTGGTCCAGACATAATTTGACCATGTAAATTCAATAAGATCATCTATACAATTTGCTATAAACAAAGAGAGTAGCAAAAACGAGTATTCCTGGACGTGCTAATATCTCGAACAGAGCTGAGGTTCAAGTCCGTATACGGCAAGCCAACTTTCACCGGACAATACCTCAACTTGAACTCCCACAAACCATAGAATATAAAGGTTGGGATCATAAGCGGTGACCCAGAAACATAAGAACAAGAAATTATCAGTATTAGCAGAACCCTACAACATAGCAATTATCCAATGTATCTGACAACAACCCCAACAAACATGGAAGGGAGGGTGCATCAGTATAAAAACTCTCACAAAAAGTCCTTTGTTTTTCTAACCTATGTGAATGTATTATCGTAAAAAATACAAGGCATTTTTGGTCCATATCACATCAGGACGATCTTCAGAAATGGTTCTATAATTTGCAGAATTAAGAACTCCAACAGAGGAGGACATGATTAAGGACTGTGTGTACGCCATTCCATGTAGCTGTGGAAAGATATATAAAGGAGAAACATATCGCCCCATTAAGGTATGGCTTCCAGAACATCGCAAGGCCGTAACACTAGGGGAGATAGAAAAAGCAAGCGTAGCTGACCACATATGGAGGGAGAAAGGGGATCACCGCTCCCTATGGGATGAAGTTGAGATAATAGATAAAGAACGCCACTGGAAACTACATAAATTTAAGGAATCAGCACATATGCTAGGCTTCAAAAATCTCCTAAGCCGACCAAGCATAGAGATGAACACAATATGGGAACCAGTAACACTGAGTGCCAGAGAACGTCATTAGTGTGAAAATTGTAATATGAGCTCTGGTAAGAAAATACTAGAAAAGCAACATGAAAAATACTAAAGAAAACTAATTAACATAAAAATTGCAATATAAATTCTGGTTAAAAAAGGTTAGTGAACATTAGGTTTATAAGTCCTAGAAATTCAGTTGTTCTTGTCTTTAAAGCCCAATGGATATAGACGTTGGTTATTTCAAGTGACTTGACCCAAAGAATTATGAGTTCAATACCAGGCTAAATAACAGTGAGTCAGGTTAAAGGAGGATAAGTAAGACTACCTAAAGAGGATTCGCATAAGGAATGAAAATGGTATATACCTCAGTGTTGGTAATAAAGGGTTCGGTTCGTAATTCCTACCATCGGAGCGTACAACGGCCGAAATGTCGTACGAATGGCATACACATGAAATAATGGTCGGAATTATATAAATAGTGTAAATTGAAGAATTATTATACGCGTGTGAGGAGACAATTGCAAGTTGGCCTAAGCAGTGGATATCGTGACTATAAGAATATATGCAATACGTGAATCTCACATATTATGTGAATAGTGTATAAATTGTAAAGCAATAGCAATAAAGGTATCTAAAATTGTACTTTATACAGAAGAAAAAAACTCACTAGAATATTACTTAGAATATATCCAGACGATCAAAAATTAGACGTCAGAGTGAATTGCAAATGCGAATAACTAAAAGAGAGGTTTGTCGTATGTTTTAATAGTGAAGACTCTTATTTTAATTATCCATTTATTCTAATAATCTATATTTTTCTTTGTTAACTATATTACGTTTCTATTATATTGTTATGTCTTTATAATCTTAATAATGTTAAAGTAAATATGCGTTTATGTTTTAAAATATGTCGAGGTATATATCATTTGTTTTCTGTTTCAAATAAGTGTTATTCAGCAATGTTAATTTATTAGAAATATCTAATATCACTAAGAGTCATTTTATTATTAAGAAAATTGACTTGTTTTGTACTTAGCAATTTGCTTATATATTGGCATGAATAATTCTATCTATTTTTATGAAAAGGGACTTTATTTTCGAAATTATAGTAAAATCCTTTCTAGTTTGAATTTTAATTTGTTTTTTATCTTTGACTATTGTCTCATAGAATACATTTATTTTCCCTATCATTTATCATTCTAACAGTTTTTAAAAAATTTAAAAAATGTTCTCATATTTATTTGATGATAATTTTATGCGTTTATTCTTTTCACTGCTTTCTATTATTTGTCATTTAAACAGAAATTACGATAATTTTCATCATAATAACAATAATAGTAAGTAGTAATGTTATATACCCTTCGGGTATACATAAACTGCACGCCAAAATGGCTGTCATCTTCACTGAAATACGACGGATACGGATATATAAAAATAAACAATTATATTTTTATTCTTTTTCTTAGGTGACGTGATGTGGTGTATATGAGTAGTTGGAGAGATATCGCACGCATTTGACTGGCTGGAGTCTTATGACCGTTCTTGCAGCCTTCTTGGCTTTCTCTCTCTCTCTCTCTCTCTCTCTCTCTCTCTCTCTCTTTCTGATCTCAATCTTATATTGGCCGAATTTTCTCTATTGCGTCTTCTTTTTGCCACGCAAAATGCTTATTATTTTCGAAATATTTTTACTGTTTTGTTCATTGTCTTTCCATCTCGTCTTGTATTTTTAATTTTCAAAAAATGATATTTTATTTTATTTTAATCTAAATATATTCTTGTTTTTATATTTCCTGGCTTTAAGAACAGCTGTCTTATCACAGTTTCGCCTCTCACCCGGCTTCTGTATTCCTGACTTTCCATAACAATATTCATTCAATGTAAACTGTTGGGTGTTGGGGATTCTTGTTGAGAAACCACACAAAATAATAAATAACAAACGCAGATATGGAGATAGAAAATATAAGTTATACTGAACAAAATTTTACAAACCTGAACACAGGTTAGGCAATTCAGGAATACTAGGAATACTGTTAGTAAGACTCAATATATACAATCTTGTAGTGAAGCGGTATGTCCGGGTAATGAGTCTATATCCTTACTGACCAACTAGCGGCTGTAAAACTACAAAACTCTACCACACCTCTTTACAACTATTCTTTGGCAATCACTGCCGTTCTCTGTATAGGCAGAATGATATGTACACATCAGGCGAGTCCATTCTTATGTGCAAAATGAGGTGCCCCCCCCCAACATAAACACACTTTTTATCTGCCACCCTGCATTCATCCATCAACTTTTCTTTAATGTTAATACACTTTGGAGCGAAATTATATACTGTCGTTAGATAATATATAATATTACATTAGATGACGCATTTTTACTCTGACATCTAATATAAAATATATGTATTGTTCTGTGTTTATATTTTTTTGTGTGTATATATTTATTTTGAATAACCCAATAAATGCAAATATGCAACAATCCATGAATTTGCAAATCAACCTCTGTGTTTCTCTTCATGTCATCTATTTGGTTGTTACAATTAATTTGGGAGCGTGGCAACCGAGTGATCTAAATTACTTTGGCGCAAGGTGGAAGATGAAGACCCGAACAAAACAACACCCAAAGACACCAGGATAGAACAAACCGATGATGTTCAAAACAACGATTAAACAGGCGAATGAAAAAGGTTACGCATGACGGACAAGCTTGAGAATGCGTCAGTTGAAATTCTAAGTCAGGTTCAGTTTCCATGAATGCCAGAGAAGAATATCATGAAATCAAGTGCGTTGGATGCATTCTGGCAAACTGATGTCTTCTTCTTCTTCTTCTTCTTCTTCTTCTTCTTCTTCTTCTTCTTCTTCTTCCATGTGCCCTATCGATTCAGGATGTAGGCGATTATGTCTTTCCACGTCTTCTTTTCCCTGGTGGCTCTTAGTACATTTTCTCCTGTTAGACCACGCGACCCCCGTTCAGTCATCCACCTGCTCAGGCCCTTCACATTTGTTGTCCGCGGCCTTCCTCTGTCTCTTTTTCCTTCTATCTGGCCTGTCAGTATCAGGTTCTCCAACCCCTCTCTCCTCATTGCATATTCCATGAACTTCAGTTGTCTCTTCCTGATGCTCACGATTAATTTTCTTTTCGTTACCATTCTTTCCAACACATCTTCATTTCCGCTGCTTCAATATTTCCTACATCTTCGATGATATTGTCCAGCATTCAGTGCCGTATTGAAGAACTGACATCACACAGCAATCCTGTACTCTCTTCTTTGTTTCTAGTGAAATTTTCCTGTGTCTTAATACTTTAGTCCGCCTTTGGAACGCGTCTTTCGCCATGCCAAGTAGCTTTCGGATCTCTGTGTCACACATTCTATCTTCTATTAGAACACTTCCTAGGTATTTAAATTTTTGTACTTGCTTGATTCTCTTTTTGCTGACTGATGTACCTGAAACAAATTCACGCCCTCGTAACTTTCATCTACTCTGATAGATTTTCACCTTCAACCAACACTTGTAAAGACACACCGGTACAGGGAATTGGTGAGGGAAGCTGGTTTTACTTAAAAGCTGCAAGCTTCTAGTCCTGAACCTGCAGACGTGTGATGGTCGCTCTTCTAATATCCAATGATTATTTAGAAATCCGCTCCTGCATTCGTATCTGGGGAGGCCCGTTTTGGAGTATCGCTGTCAACCTCAATTGAGAAATGTTCTAGAAAATATGGGCTAAACAGTTGTAGTCGGTAGTACCAGTGCCCAGTTTGGATACTGCACCTGATTGGGCACATATTATGCGGTTGAAACAAGGATACTACCAAAATGATTTTTTAAATATGGAATATTACAATTCTTTCCGACATTGACAAAACCGACAAACCAAGTAGACAAACAGTCCGGTTATATTCTAAAACGAAATGGCTAGACTCAATAGGGACATCGCAAAACTGAGAAAAAAAGATTTGTGAAGGAAAGATGCAAATAAATTGGAATGACAATTGTGGGATGCGAGAGAAGAATACAAGGAGTGGGTTTTACTACTAAGATGTATGTTATACAAGATCATCACTTTGCACCAAGGGCCATCTGGGAACAATTTTTGACTCGTCGTTTTCTTTTCACTAAAGGAAATTATATTCCTTTCATTTCTTCTTATACCTCAACACTTGATGCTGATGAAGTAGAAAAGTCACCAACTAAGTCATCTTATTTTCAACCTGCTAAATGGAAAGAGTGTCATCGGTAAAAAAGCAAACGGGGATTGCAATCCAATAAACAACTGCTCCAATGTCAATTGCATGGATGAACATTCATTTGTCCTAAATATGTCAATTCGACTTACAACTCATTTCAATAGCAAATGGATGCATCCCGAATGCAAACACGAGAATCTGATAAACTATGCCTTCATACGGCAACAATACATGAATGCGTTTTAGCACCTACGATATTCTCCTGTTATCCGGTCTCAATGCCTTACAAAACTACATACTAATACAATGGAAGAATTTGCAGTATTTGTAGAATTGAATCAAGACCTCTAATCCACATGCAAGACATTTTCTAACTTCAATATGATAATGACAGCAGTTTGCTCTGTCATTTGTAAGGAGCTCAACGAACTTTGAACCTGAACTTTATGTAGTTGTGACATCCAAATATTAGAATGCATTAAGCATCAAAAGCATTGTTTAGTTTTGAAAGATAAATGGGAATACTATGTGATCAACAACGATTCTTGAAAGAGTCAGCAGTCAAACCAATGAATCGCTGATCAATAAAAACTGTTTTTGATAATAAAAATATATAGCAAGAACGAAAGAGTCAAGGTTCCCTGATTAAATATTATTCAGCGAACTCACTTCATTATAATAAATTTATTCTTTATTATTTCAAAGTATTTTTGTGTAATTTTGGTAAATATATCTGTTAAAATGAGATTGCTTTATTTTTATTTTAGCGTCACAAATGACGACGATTTATCTATGACAACTTGTAGAACTGAAGTTTAGTCTTTTCTACTCTGCAAGGTCCGAAAATTTCTCTGCTTATAAATATTGAATTATTTCAATGAAAAGAAACGTTCTTTTATTACTTATTACGCTTCTGTCTATTTTCTTGTGTTTTAATTCATTTTTATTCCGTTTAATTGGAGTTAACTCTTTCTGCAAGTTTAGGTTTACACTAATATCATTACGTAATAAATTTAGCTTATTCTTTAGCTTAAAAAGTTTTTGTTATTTGTCAAAATTTCTGAGATGAGGTAGTATTTACAGTATTTACATTATTCGGACTATTGTCCTCATATGTTTTGCCATTTGTATGACGTTTAATAATAGATCATTGTATATTTCTATATTTCTGAGATGAGGTAGTGTTTACAGTATATACATTATTCGGACTATTGTCATCATCTTTGTTGCCATTTGTACCACGTTTAATAATAGATCATTCTATTTGTCTATATTTCTGAGATGAGGTAGTATTTACAGTATTTACATTATTCGGATTATTGTCCTCATCTTTGTTGCCATTTGTATGATGTTTAATAATAGATCATTGTATATTTCTATATTTCTGAGATGAGGTAGTATTTACAGTAATTACATTATTCAGATTATTGTCCTCATCTTGGTTGCCATTTGTACGACTTTTAATAATAGATCATTTTATTTGTCTATATTTCTGAGATGAGGTAGTATTTACAGTATTTACATTATTCAGATTATTGTTCTCATCTTGGTTGTCATTAGTACGACGTTTAATAATAGATCATTCTAGTTGTCTATATTTCTGAGATGAGGTAGTATTTACATTATTTACATTATTCAGATTATTGTTCTCAGCTTGATTGCCATGTGTACGACGTTTAATAATAGATCATTCTATTTGTCTATATTTCTGAGATGAGGTAGTGCTTACAGTATATACATTATTCGGACTATTGTCATCATCTTTGTTGCCATTTGTACCACGTTTAATAATAGATCATTCTATTTGTCTATATTTCTGAGATGAGGTTGTATTTACAGTATATACATTATTCGGACTATTGTCCTCATCTTTGTTGCCAGTTGTACGACGTTTAATAATAGATCATTCCATTTCTCTATATTTCTGAGATGAGGTAGTATTTACAGCATTTACATTGTTCGGACTATTGTCCTCATTTTTGTTGCCATTTGTATGACATTTCGGTCGTTATGCGCTCCAGTCTTCTTCAGGTGCTAGAAATCTCGAAACGGACCTTTATTACGCAAGGAATGAGGATGATATAACCCAGTGATTATAAGAAAGGGTTCGAAATTCCTAGCACATGAACAAAAGTCGAAACTTCGTACAAATGCTAACAAAGATGAGAGCACTAATCCGAATAATGTAAATGCTTTAAGGTATTTGTTCTTCACATTATCAAACACATGAATGTATAATTTATAAAATATAGAAAAATACCCTTCTGAATTTGTATTGCTATATCCGATATTATTTGGTGCATAAATATCAATTTCCTCTTCCTATGATTTAAGCGAAACAGGTTTGTCTTTGTCATAATTGCTGCCTAATTTTGCTACGTGATACTTTCATCATCATTCGGAAGATACCTTTCGTTATGTGGCTCATTAGAATTGTCCGATTGAGTTAGTATTCACTTGCCTGTGACATCATAGATATGAAAATTAATCTACCAAGTTTATCTGCTATATAAACGCTTGTCTGTTTAAGTGTATGTTGGACTATAACTTTAGTTATTCTATGTAAACATATGGGTGTACATATCAATACACACTTATATTAAAGCAATGGATAATTTTTACATATATGTGTGTGGAATATTTTGCACGGCAAAGCGTGTGAGAGTACAATGCGCGTGTCTATTCAGAAACGCTGGTCTCCCCGAATGTATGTCATATGAATTGTTAGTTAATATAAGTGTATATGCGTATGTATGTAAAGAAAAATTTGTTGACGTTTCCGATGCAATCGTTGCAATGCCGTAAAGAGTTTCGATGTTTTTGAGGAAGGAAAGCTTGAAGAATCTGATACTCACAGGTCAGATATAGGAAAAAGTGACAGCAGAATGCAGCGGATAATATATTTCAAGGGCTTGAGCAGGTAGATGGCAGAGCGGGGTTTGTGTGGCGTAAGAGGAAAAAGTTTGCTAAGAGCCATCAGGGATAGGGAGACACGGAAAGCCACGATCGTCTACTTCCTGAAGGGTCATTGCCCATAGAAGAAGAAGAATATAAACGTATATGTGTGAGTGTGTACATGGAAATGCTATTGTCACCTGTACATAGATCACCAAACGTAGATTGAATCAGTTAACTTTTTGGGGCTGGAGATTGTGCGATAAAACATTTCAGTTGGAATATTTTATTCAAGATACTATTACTATTATTTTATTTAGTTCTATGAAATACATTTATATATTATTTAGAATGTATTCTTATTATTAGAATATTATTTAGTTTTATACATTATTTAGAATACTAATATAATATTATGTATTATTTAGAATATTATTTGGAATTAGTATTATTTCGTTTATTTTTGTGCATTGGTAGACATAAGTTAGATTCATGAAGAATGGATCTGTAAAAAGATGGTGATGCAAAGTACTGCCGTAAGCGAGTGCTTATAATTAATAGCAATTTTCATATGTTTTTAAAATAATTTCCCCTTAAAAGGTTTTGTTCTTTTTTATTTGGTAGTGAAATCAAAATATTATGTCCCACGTCGTTTCGAAGTAAAATGTGAGTGTTAGCGATACTAAAATCAAGCAGGTACAGAAATTAACATATACAAATCAACCGTTCGACCGTGCATGGAATACTGTTGTCATTTCTGGTCGGATGGCCCTGCCATTTGTCTCAGTGTTCTGGACAGGCTCCAAAGGAGAATCTGTAATGTGATTAATCCCGACCTGGCTTCCCTCTGTCTCTTCTATAAATATTTTCACGGCTTCTGCTCAGAAGAACTTAGGTCACTGGTGCCTCCTGCACAAGAATTTACTCGTAAACAGACTGGCATTAAAATTCCATACTTTTACATTTAGATCAACCAAATGCAGGCGACAGTTCTACTCCATCAGCTTCTTTTCTCGTGCTTCCAGCCTGTGGAATTTTCTTCCATATACTTGCTTTCTTGACGGCTATTACATTCAAGAATGTAAATGCAAAGTCTATTCCCATCTCTTATCAACTTAATTCCAGCCCTTTCCACATAACCCCATGTATGTTGTTCTTTTTCTTTATCTCTTCCTTCGTAATGGTCTTCACACCTGTGTTCATATTTTTCTCTTGCCCTTTCTCTTGCTTCCGTTGTAGCTGGTTTGTCTTTGTCTTCACTTTCCACCTGGCTAAAACTTTAACTCTTTATGTAGCCTCCTGCACATCATTAGCGGTACCGCATTGCTTTGGGGGCAATGATTTTTAAAAAATGCCAGGGAATTATTCTAACAGAGAACGGATAGTAAGACACTGAGATCCAAAGGCGAATTGGCATAGTCAATGATACACTCTTGAAGCTGAGAAACAAAGAACAGAGTGCTGGATTGTTATGTGAAAGCTGGATAATTATACCAAATGAAGGACAGGATTGAAGCAACCGAAATAGGTTTCTACAGAAGGATGCTGAGGAAAACATAGGCCGAGCGTGTGCGCAACGATGGAGTTTTCGATAGGAAGAAAACGAAAAGAAAATTAATACTTAATATCAAACAGTGACAGCTGAATTGAGACATGTAACAAGGAAAGAGTACTTGTAGAATCTAATACTCACAGGTAAAAGGTTGTTAAAATAGCAGCACACACTATGACCTCTTGTCGCTTGTTGGCAACCAATCTAGAAGAAAGAAAACTCTAAAGTTAAAACCATAATTGTCCTTCATCAATGAGTGAAGGAATTCGTAAAACAAAGTATGGCAAAGATGAACTTTCAAAATAGCAAAACAACCTCTTAAAATTGCATATTTAGTAATTCCAATCAAAACATTTTCAATGAATACAAAACAGATTTTCAAGCGTATTCATATCTTTGTTATAAATATATTATGCATGTTCAATAGGAAAATATTTGTTTGTGTTAGAATGTTTTAAAATAGCTTATTTTGTGTGATATTTTATCATGAACCTGGGTTATTTAATATCACTCCGAAAATAGTTATCTATATATATATATATATATATATATATATGTGTGTGTGTGTGTGTGTGTGTGTGTGTGTGTGTGTGTGTGTGTGTGTTATTATTTTTCTAATTGCATATATATCAAAATTTTCATTGGTAATAAGAAGGTTATAAGCTGAAATGAGAGACAAAAATATAAAGCTAAGAATAACGTTAGCAAGGTATTAATAAAATACTTGTTCTAAGGCTGTCAGAAAAAGGTAATCAAAATTAAAAAAATAATTAGCAAAAAATTTGATTAAAAATAACAATATATTTCTGTAATTTGGTCTTCCAAAGGCAAATAACTTAAACTTAACAGATTAATAAGAACATCGGCAAAAAGAAAGAAGCAAAATAAATTACCAAGTTTATGTCAACACATAACGAAAGATTTGGTACAAATAATAAAACTAAATCTGGTATTAATTATCAGTCTCTAAGAATGATATGATTATTACACTTAAAATAGATTAATTAAGATTATAAAATCAACTATTTTCTTCTCGTAAATAAGTAATCTTTAGCATATTTTGGCAAAGGTAATCATTGATTTATGAAGTAAAATTTAGTATACTAAACGTGACATTGTTGAAAACGTATATGAAAAAGAATTTTTAAACATTCTGTATTACGTTGTTTCGATGTAATTGGTGGGCTTTCCAAATCTTTCAGGTAACGGATCTTACAAAAGAGCTATGAGCGGTTGAGATAATAATTTAAGTTTGCAACCCAAATCTTCTAATGGTATCACGTTAGAGAAAAAGATTATTTTAAATTCTTGTACCCGACGTTATGTGAATGTTTCAGTTCAGGAACATGAAAATTGAAGGTAAAATGTAGACAAACAAGACAACACTTATTTTCTTTCTACAAATCTGATTATTTTTTAAATCTTCAAAACGTTTACAAATTAATGAAATATCTTCCATGAAAAAAAATCTACTGGTCCATAATTGAAATATCGAGAAAAGACGTAATAAAATGTTGCAAGTAAACTAAAAGGCGGGGGCCGAAAATTTAGCAACATCAAGGCTGATAGATGTTAGAGAAATAACATAAGAAGAATGTTAAAAGAAATATGAGATAAATTTTTCATGTGTATGAGATGTTATTTTATCAGATAAATATTTTTTCTAGTCTATATCATTTGAAATAATGTCTAAATCAAAATTGTCTTGTTTAATATATACCGGCACACGCAAAATATTATCTATTTTTTTAACTTCTTCTTCTTCTTCTATGTGCCCTGTCCCTTCAGGACCTAGGCGATCATGGATCTCCACGTCTCCCTATCTATTGTGGCTCTTAGTATGTTTGCTCCTGTTGCTCCTGGCAACCCCCGTTCCGTCATCCACCTGATCAGACCCTGCAAATATGTTATCCGCTGCCTTCCTCTGTCTCTCCTTCCTTCTATCTGTCCAGTTAGTATCAGGTTCTCCAGGCCCTCCTTCCTCATTGCATGTCCCAGGAACTTCAGTTGTCTCTTCCTGATGCTCAGCATCAATTTCCTTTTTGTTGCCATTCTTTCTAACACTTCGTCGTTGCTTGTATGCTCAGTCCACGATATCCGTAGCATTCTTCTGTAGAACCACATTTCGGCCGCTTCTAGTTTTGTTCTCATTTTCGATGATATTGTCCAGTATTCACAGCCGTATTGAAGAACTGACATCACGTAGCAGTCTAGCACTCTTTTCTTCGTTTCTATTGAGATCTTTCTGTGTGTTAGTATTTTGCTCATCTTCTGGAACGCGTCCTTTGCCATGCCAATTCGCCTTCGGATCTCCATGTCGCACTTTCCATCTCCTGTTAGAACACTTCCTAGGTACTTAAATTCTTGGACTTGTTTGATTCTGTTATCCCCTACCTGTATTTGGCATTTTGGGTTGTATCTTTTGCTGATGACCATGCACTCAGTTTTCTTAAAGTTTATTTGTAGTCCCTTCTTGTCACTCTCCACTGCTACTTTCTGTATTAGATCTTGCAGTTTCCTTTCCGTGTCCGCAATCAGTACTGTATCGTCCGCGTATCTTATGTTGTTCAGGTTGTGGCCTCCAATAACATATCCTGGTGTGTCATCTAGGGTCCTCAAAATATTCTCGCTGTATAGGTTGAACAAATCCGGTGAAAATACACATCCTTGTCTTACGCCTTTTTCTATCTTTGTGTATCTACTAAGGTCGTTACCTGTCCGTATGCAGGCCGTTTTCTGCCAGTAGAGATTCTTGATTATTCTTATGTCTTTGCCGAAAATGTCGAGGTTGCCTAGCATTTCCATCAATTCTTTGTGTCGTAATTTGTCGAATGCTTTCGCGTAATCAATGAAGCATAGGTACAAGTCTTTCTTCATTTGTAATGCCCTTTCAGAGAGCATCCTAATCATGAATATGACGTTCCTTGTTCCAGTGTCCTTGACGAACCCGCACTGTTCCTGCCCTATCTCTGGCCTGATTCTGCTTCTCGCTCTATTCATCAGGATTCTGACAATCAGTTTTGTAATGTGACTCATTAAGCTGATAGTTCTGTGTAGTTCGCACTCGTTTGTACCAGGTTTCTTCGGCAGCGCTATAAATATCGACTTGCATAGGTCGTCTGGTATTATTCCGCTGCTATAAATTTCGTTTATTATGTCGGTAATCTTTTCTATACCATATTCTTCTAAGGCTGTCAGCAGCTCTATCACTATGCCATCTGGGCCAGGTGCTTTGTTTCTGTTCATTTTGGACATTGCAGCTTCCACTTCGGATTTTAGTATTTCCGGTCCATCCATCTCCTTGTGTATTCTCGGTTGTTCTCTCTTGTCGCAAAAGAGATCCTTTATGTATTCTTCCCATCGCTGGAGTATTTCCTCTTTCTCTACTATGATTGTCCCTTCCTTGGATTTTATGCATCCTGTTGTGGAACAGGTTTTTTGTCCTGTCAGTTCTCTTATCTCTTTATGCATCTCTGCTTTGTTGTTCCTGCTCAGTCTCTCTACTTCTGCACATTTGTTGTTGAGCCATTCCTCTTTGGCTTGTCTGCATTTGTTCCTTATCTCCCTGTGAAGTTTTTTGTAATCTGCTCCGTGTCTTGGCGTTATTTTTTGTCTCCGTTGCATCATGTGGAGGATCTCTTCGGTCATCCACTCATTTTTTCTTCTGCGTCTGATTTCCTTTGGGGCTATGTTGTTCGCTGAGGTCTGCATTGCT